>JAPDFK010000331.1:0-51276 GCA_027569635.1 Lasiosphaeriaceae sp. G1095 | reverse complement strand
CCCCCCCCCCCCCCCCCCCCCCCCCCCCCCCCCCCCCCCCCCCCCCCCCCCCCCCCCCCCCCCCCCCCCCCCCCCCCCCCCCCCCCCCCCCCCCCCCCCCCCCCCCCCCCCCCCCCCCCCCCCAGTCCCGAAGCCGTGGTTCAGTGTGGGATCAGTACGTAGTCAATTAATCATTCTCGCGTGTGGAGTCTGGACTAATAGTAGTTCTCAGCCCGCTGCTCCAGGTTAGGTAATTACAGCTCGCAATGCAGCAACGTGCGCGCCAAGGCAGCCTTGCATTGGCCAGAGAGAATGAGGGACAGCCCAAAAACGACACCGAACAGCTTGGTTGCGTCATGAGCCGAGGCCGGAAACTGGACCGAAAGCACTCGGGCTACCGACGACGGCTTACGCATTGGTTCCAACCTCATGCTGGCGGCGTCAGACTATTGGGCGTGCTAGGCTGATTTGGGAAAGGGCCAGAAACCTTTTCCCCATGCAGCACGCCCACGTGCTGTCTTTTTTGTCTTCAGCTCCTTCTCCAACATTGCGAGATATTTTGCGTGAGCCAAAGTGTGGGAAAAATCTTTTATTAATTTCACACACGACACATGGAGAGGGAAGTTGAACGAGGCCTGCTGGCTTGTCAACACGAGGAGTTTCTCCCAGCTGCATTTTGCTAGGCATTCTCGTTCTCAGCAGCCGCACAATAATTAATTAAACAAACAGGCCAAGACGCCAAGGCTCAGTCCAATCAAGTCAGTCATTATTGACATTAGGTGTTGGTGATGCCACGCTTACCGCCAACATACCGAGTTTGGACATCTCCGAGGAAAAGTCCGTGAGGTCTGTATTTTATCTCGGCCAGGCGGATGCTCAACCATTATTTTCACCCTTTTCAACCCCACTTCCAGTGATGAGTTGCCGTGTATCTGAGCGAATTAGGTCTTGCACAGTGCAAAGACAGTTGCTTCGATGCTAGCCCATTGCCCCAACAATGACCAATCCGCTCCTTCACCGTCTCGCACCTTCTTTCTTCATCGATTTGTTGCTGTCATTGTCGATCAAACTCGGACTCGTCTTCTTTCTCGCCACGCATCAAGGTCGCATTGCCGTCCATGGTGGTGATGCATCTTTCCTTCTTCAACCGCTGGCGTTTCGAGAGAAGTAATTAGCACCAGCCAGCCAACAACGAAGAGGCAGGGCGGAATTACAAGGACCAGGCCCAACACCGCGTAGTTCCAAATCGTTTCGACCGCATACGCGCCCAGGAAGCCCCAGGGCGACGCAAGCAATCGCACAGCCCAGCAATGTTGCGCCGATGCTGATGTCTTTGGTCCAGCAGGCCCGGGTCCGTGTCGGTAATGACACAGGCACTTGGGCAGATGGATGAGGTTTTGAAACTCGCGGCCCCGTCGGATTATCGCCTCTCGCCGCGGGACCACGTGGTTCTCGATAAAGATGATGCCGGCCGTGAAGATACATCGCATGACAATCTGGCAGATAAAGCCGTCGCAGCCGTCGCAGCCGTTGCAAGACATTGTGCAGGATTTGATGATGCTGTTGATGGGCTGAGCCGGATTTGGAAGATGGAAAATGAGAATTCAGCGGAATTAATATTGCAAGAAGAAAAAAAAAGAGCCGGTGAGGAAAGAAACAGACATGCACTTCGACCATTTGAGTTCTGAGCGAGAAGGCTTGTTTAGCAGCACTCCCTGGATGGGCTCAAATTATGGCCAGACATGACAAAGCGGACAGCAACGAATGCACCTGGTTGCCGAAAAAGCTTAATCAAAATGAACTTGTGAGACTCGGAATGCTATGTACCTAGGTACCTTAGTGTTAATGAAGTGTATTTTTTGCAAAGCAAGTGCGTGCGTGCGTCAGTAACGAAAGCAATGAATTTGGGGAGAAGGAAACCCACCCTGGATCAAAGTGCCCATGGCATTGAATCGGGCGGTGGAAGGAAAACCATTTGATTCCCCAAGATGCAGAAGAAAGAACCTTCATGATTTATTTGTTTCTCCGTCCCAACTAGGCAGTTCCTTCTTGAAACTGGAGCGGACCCTTCTGATCTGTGATTGACTTCGATCCTTCCCTCCGTGCCCAGTCTGCATCTGCCACTTCCCACCGCGAGAGTACCTAACTAATTAGAATCATGCCACGCGACTGGTGCTTCATGAGTGAGAATGATTGTATACCTAGGTAGATACGGCAACCGCGAAGGCTGGTGTGCAGGCAGCTGTCTTCAATTCCAACATATCCATCCTCTCCATTTGACAATGCAAGGCACTTGAGCCAGGACGAGGTGCGCTCGTTGGCTCTCCACGTACCAACACGTCCTTTGTTCTCAATAATTAATGGACATCCACCAGGGTCAAAGCACTCAGAGAAGAGTGTGATTGTGGGATTATCTCACTGAAAATGGTCCCTGGTTCCAACATATACAAAGACAAGAAGGACGATAATATTCGCTTGATGCTGAAGGGCATAAATACCCACGGTCCTAGCCTGGGTGTCGGGTATCAGGGCTAGCGCCTGTTTTCGCTGCAAGACACCGTTAAAGGCGGACTTGGCATGTCTCAAGTTTCTTTCTTAGGGTTTCTCAATACCGGTATTGACGTGGACACCTGGCGAGACGGGACTCTTGCTGATGTATCCCATCCATTTACAAACATTGAGGCTAAAGTGTAATGAAGCAACCGCGGGTTATCAATTCATGTAACGTGATCCAAATTATTTGCATGCCTTCGAGCTTTCACTGTGGGGGCGTCAACGAACAGTCGAAAGCTCCTGCTCGCCGTTGCGGTGCCTCTACTGCTCCAGCATTGGACATGCTCAACTATATCCGAGAGGTCGGACAGGTCAAGCAGGCGCGTGACCTGGCTCTGTTCAAGGTGGGGGTCCTTCAGGAATATGGGAGCCTGGAATTATATGACCCTATCTCATGCAGGCCAGGTGCCGAAGACGGCGTCCTTGTGGGAATGCGCGACAGTTCTCATGCCGCCCCCCTGACCAGGTTAGGTTAGTGCCATCAGTGCTCTGGACCAAGCATTGGAGCACTTGGGATTCGCGCCTCACGGACAGGGTAGTGGCGCGAAGGATTGCCGGGTGACGCGTTGCAGGTCGATCCGCTTCCAGGCTTGTATGGTGACAAGACCCGCAAGCCAGCCACTGCAGCATGCTTCGCTTTCATGTTGCCCACCACCTGCCCCGTCTTCATTGTAGACAGGGGTATGCTACAACAAAGTAATACACTAGTAACTGCTCGCCGAATTCAAGGTTCATATCTACTTGTCTTTCCCTGTGGATACTCTGGGGAAGTGAAGCAGGGGTGATGTTCTCTCGGCAGCAACAGACATATGCATCACACACGGATTTGTAAGGTAAGGCAGGTACGCCTGATCAAGGTGGTCACAATGGTGCAATGAAGAAGGGTGAGCAATGATTGGCAAATGTGTAAGACTTCAACCTGGCCCTCGCAGAGAGAGGTGGGCGAGGGCTACTGCTTATATACATGGTTGGAAGACTGGGCTCCCTTGTGGAGGTGTGGTCAGGGCCACGGGGTGGCTTTTAATGGCTTGCAAGGTGGTGCGTGCGCAGAGTGGGTGTGGGTTGGGGTGCTCCTTCCTTACAGATTACCCTCAGCAATTACCATTACCAGCAGGATTCTTGAGCTGCCGCTGCTTTAACCTGAACTGCCCTGATCTGGGCTAAGCCTAGGAACCCTTACTATCGGCACCTCGTCTAAAATTGCCAAAGCAGAATTAACTACCTTATTTTGGGACCTTATACACTACTATACTAACTACCAAAGCCAATGTCCTACAAGCTTTTAATACATATATAAAAATATTTCAAACCTCTCTAATATTAATATTTTAATTTAAATCTTACGACTATCGTAAACGTTTTCATCTTAAAAATATGTAATAAAGTTTTCAAAATTTAATAAATATTTCAATTTTAATTACGTTTATAAGAATTAGTTAATTTTTATTAATTATTATTTCACTAGCATTGCCAGCTTCTATGAGGAGCGTGTTCACCGTGCTCTTGGCCAGCTGGTGGGTTCTCCCCTGTCCGACTTTGACATGGAGAGTGTTGCTGAGGACAAATGCATAGATTGTTGAGAAGACGTCGGCGGTTATGGGGCTGCCACATGAGGAGACAATGATGATGAGTGGCACTCGCTCGTCGATGTGCAAGTTCGCAATGAATGATAACCGGTTTGATCCGGTGTAGGGGTCAATTCGCCGAGCTTCCAAGAGCCAGGGGTAGGGTTGATGCTGTTGTTTCTGTCTTTTTCAGCACATTATTATGAGGCACTTTCGTACCGTGCACCACACTGGATGTTCTGCTTTATCTAAAGCATTGTCTTTCTCCTGGAGAGACTTATTTTTTCACGAAAAGATCAACCCCTCTCCCTTATATTCCCACCCGAGGCATTGGTGCCAGTCGCGAAGACGGACGGATACCAGAGAAACAGTCGGCTACTGCAGCCCGTGAACTCGAACCTCAAAGAAAACCCTCTCTCGTTATCCGTAATTCACTGGCCCGGGATTAATAGTATTCATTGTTTTCTTCTTAAGCGGTGAGGGTTTCATTGAGGATCGGACTATTCTCAGTTGACGGTGGAAGAATGACCTCGAAATCGCCTCCATCCCCTTGTTCGTGATGCCAGAGGAGTGTTCCCCGAAAATATCAAGGTCACCTTAGAAGACCCTGATCTCATATCTCAAGCGCAAACCACTTTGTTAGTCTTGGTGTTTCCAAGGTGAGTAGATGCTTTTCGATTCATGTCCGATCCGCCAGCCGATCCATGTGATGGGCTTGAGTTATTATCGTTACCATAAGTTGGCAACTTGACCCACGGGAGATATTAAGAGGTCCTACTTCTTGCATTTGACGAGGTGAGTAAATCAAAATATGTAATGTGAAATATATCCAAACAAAACCCTTTTTGACAATGTATACCCAGCAATTCTTATCCAATGAGTGGAAATAGGATCCGGGTATTTTTAACGCATAGCGATAACTCCTTGCATGACAAAGTCAGTATTGATTAAGCTTTGGAAAGCTTCGGCTCTAGTTAAACTTTATAATATTAATATACCAGCTTGCCGGTTGGCTGCCGTAATACTAGTCTAACCGACAAAATTCACTGGTAATTCTATTCTTTCTACGTTAATAATTATCTTAAATTAGCTCTTTTTGCATGTCTGCGGTTCTAGACTTAGAGTCTAAGTTGTAGTCCATCGAATCGGACTGCAAGCGTATTATTAGCCAGTTTGTCGACGATAGTGGTTTTATATCTGTTCTTATACACAGTCAAGTCTATAAGGAGTAATCAACGTATCACAACCTGCACTTTCTTAACCCATGTAAATGATTCAAGTAGTAAGCTCGTCTTTTTCTTTCTCAAAACTATCCTTTTTACAAACGAAGAGTAGTGGATGATTGCTCCTAGCCACAACCAACGATCGATATAGAATAATCGGCAGATCCATGAAAGTGAGGTCATTGAAGTATTTTGACATGGAATCGCTGTTGTGAAATTGGATACGAGTCAGTCAGACTTGATTTAGAGGAGAGCATCGTGTAAGTAATACAGCCATTACACGACCCACAAAACTAGCACAGAGAATTTCCATTTCCTTCTTCGAGGCTGAGCAGTTGCCGCCTTGAGTGGGTGTGCGCTAGCGGGGCCTTGTTGGGTATTTCGGGGCATCGTGTTGTCCGGAGGTGCGGTCGAATTGGTGGGTTGTCGCGGTTGGCTTTCTGCCATTCGGCCAGGCTATAGTTGCACGGCAAGTCCTCTCGAATCAGCTTTTCGGTGGTACCTAGCACTTCTAGAGAAGGGTTGTAATTCGGCGACGATCAGTTCAGGTGTGTTGATGGGGAAACGTGAAGCGTCGGCCGGCTGATTGGAATGGGTATGAGACACTACTCCAACGAGCTAGCTGTCCGATGAATGGGGTGGCCAGTCGCAAATCTCGCACCGAGTCGGGAGACGCTCCATAGTAACGAGAGCGTCGCACGATCCCGCCGGACAGATCAGACATGGGTAACTGCGATCACGCCTAGTTGTAGAGTAGAAGGCTCGCAAGGAGATTTTGGAAGGAGCTGTCAAGTTCGTCAACTGCTGGGGCTGAAATCGATCCCCAAAGCGGTGTCGGCGTGCTCAGGTGTACTGAGGCATGCTCAGGCGAGCACCGACCCAGACTGAAACGCAGTCGCTCATACTACCAGCCACGCCAGCCGTACTTCGCAGGCCTCGGTCAAGGTCCAGATTAGGTCTAGAACTAGATTTCCTCTTATTTCCGTTGCGGCGGCTACCTCGTGTGTGCATGCGGCTTTGCGTGAGCCGGGCCTAATACTTTCTTCGAGACGCCACCCGCGACACCTACCAGGCTTCGCACAGTCGCGTAGTTACACAGCCGGTTGCCCTCTTTCGAAAGACTGCGGGTATCGGACTGCCCCTTCTGGGTATTTTGGCGGTGCTTTACGCCCGGAAGCCTCAACAGCTGCTCAAATAGAGATGGAATCCAACATACCCATCACCTTTTCAACATACCGCACGCCGACTTTCACACCTTCTCCGTCCTGGAACTCCCTCTCATCGCCGAAACCAAGATTACCCTCGTCCAGACAAGTCAAACATACTTCGACCACTTGACCGTATTTGCTGCCCATTTTACCTCTCAGCGCACTGCTTCGACTCATGGCGATGAGATGGTCCTTCAACGCAAAGGGAGACTCGAGCTCCGCCTGATCTTTGGAGAGAGCGAGAGCGGCCGCGGGCTGCGCAGCCCAGTGGGGGCCATAGGTGACAAAGGACTCCCACAGGCCAATCTCCAAGAGACACACTCCGAGGCTGTATATGTCGTGCTGCATTACGTAATAGGCAACAGAATTCCCCTGCCGTAGCGGGTGCCGGTAGAGGTTGGTCTCCCACCCAGCGTCGGGCAGGGTGTATGTCATCCCCTCGGCATCCCGGATCACCTGAAACCCGACGAGAAACGCGGTGCGTGGGAGCCTGGTCCTATCCCCCGGCGTGCCCAGGCTCAGTATCGCCTCGGGACGGATATTCTTGTGGACGAACCCGTACAGATGAACGTAATAGACGGCTGTGGCCAGCTGCCTCGCGATCTCGAGACGGTCGGAGAGCGATTCGTGGGTCTGGCCCGAGAGCAAGAGCTGCCGGAGGCCCCATACGACGGTGTGGTCCCTGGGCACGTTGAAGAGGAAACTCATGCCCGAGGCTTTGCTATGTCGGACGACGCCCTTGCAGCTGAGCAGCCCAAAGACGAAGGGATCAGCATCTTGCAAACGTTTGGCGAACTGCCTTGCGTCGCTGTGCCCAAGCGCCCCGCCGGTGACCGTATCAACGATGAGGTGCTTGGAGCCTTCAGGACGCTCCGCGAACGTGGCCGAGCAGAAGGGGATAGCTTGTATGCGGCAGCTCTTCAACGCGCTCTCCGAGATGAAGGCGGTCTGTGATGTGTCCGATGGCTCGTGGAACGCCTCGCGGAACTTCTGGGCTATCTTTTGCGGATGGGTCACGGCAGCGTCGGGAGCGGATATGATTACCTTCTTGAGCGTTGATTCGATGGCGGGAGGGGCTATCTTGATCATCTGAAACCAGGAGGGCTCGTAGCGCCTCTGCCAGGACTCGAAATCGACGATCACCTCGCTCATGGTGTCCTTTAGCAGCATGAACTTAAACCTCTTCACCGGAGGGAGCGCCCCGGGTTTGGCAAACTTTGTGAGTTTGCGAGTTGCGGCCTCAAGCTTATCCCTCAGGATACAGAGGATGCGCTCCTGAAGATCTCTGTGCTCCTCGGTCATGTCGCGTTCCAGCCTCTTTGTGATTTCCAGCTGGTTGGCAACTCTGGTCCAGCACACTTCGACCCGAACGAACATTTCGTCCAGCTTGGCGTCAGCGCCACGGTAGTCCTTGCACGATTCAACCAGATCCTTGCCCCATCTATCACGGTATGGTCAGCCCCCTGCGGTTTGCTTGCTTGATAAGGTAGTTGTTGCAGCAGCATTGTGGTATAGTACCTGCCTTATACACACGTCGATCGTCCCGATGAGCCCAACAATTGCTAGTGCGAGCTCGGCCATCACGAGTATTAAGAGCTCCGACAGGACTTTTAAGTTTCTAATGAGCAGGTTAGAGGGTTTTTAGCAAAGCTCTGTCCTTGCTATGGAGAAGTGTGTGCCAAGCTAAATGCCCAACACAACACCCCAAGGCCTGGCAACAGGTGTGATAAGGGAACGAGCTAACCGAATATGGAATCCTGGCTGCAGAGAAAGCCTAGGGTGGGAGGTTTCTGATAGGCAGAATCTGAAGGGGCTGAGCGAGTGGGCTGCTTACTGTGGTATATTGCATGCGGGGTCGCACCGTAGCGTGTTTCATCAAGTTCCTTTGGTTCACAAGTATCCGCCCCCAAGCAATTGCCCCCCTACATCTCGCTTGGGGTGGCTGACAGCACAAGACCGACCTGCATATACGAAGGGAGAGGCCGACCATCCCCTCTCTTGAGCTACGGCGGGTTCTGAACGATGCTCCCAAGCCATCTTTCAGAGGAGACCACGCGCTAGAGATTTGCCACCACCGCGCGTGTTTTCATTGATGGAATACTCGCAAGAATGGATGACGACCAGTTGCCAGAAATTGTTCGCGACAACAGACTTAACACCCTGTTCCCAGCTAGGAAGAAACGCGAGTTGATCCATCTCATCGATGATCCCGATGCCCCTCCGTCAGCACCGCCACGCCGGGAACACTGGAAGGGAGAGAAACGGCCAGTGGGCAGCGGCGGCCAAGGCCAAGTTTACCTTCAAACATGTATCGCTGGCTACCGCAACCACACCCAACGCGCCGTGAAGATGATACCTCTTCAAGAAGGCACTGGGAGGCGGCGATACACGCGAGAGCTCGAAGTGATTACTAGATTCTCGCACGCCAGGGTATGTATCCATATCCCCAGGGGCTAGGACCTTTGATGGCGACTCCGTCATGAGGCGTCTTTGGCGCTGCGATGCCGCGAAGAGCCAAGGTAGAGCCTGTTGACTCCAACTCGAACACGCACTGATGCCGGAATTATTAGTACGCCAGACACTTTGTGCAATCGCTGGGCTGGTACGAGTCGAAAGACTCGCTGTGTATAACCATGGAGTATTTCCCAGAGGGAGATCTACACACATATCTCCGCAAAAGTCGCATAGATGAAGACGGCTGCCGCCTTATCATCAGCCAGGTGCTGCAGGGCCTGGCAGTCATGCATACGGAGGGGTTTATTCATGGGGACATAAAACCCAAGGTTTGTAAGACCGTATGATCAGTGACTAGAACAGCGCTGAGCATCGCTAACCTTTCCCCCTACAAGAACGTCCTAATCAAGCAACATGCGGCGGATGGATGGTGGGTCAAACTCGCAGACTTTGGCATCAGCAAGCGAGCAAAAGAGGCCAGTGGCATGAGCTCCATCCTCGGTACAGAGGAGTACATGGCACCCGAGCTGTGCAAAACGTCTCCCAGCCCAAAGTACCCGGCAGACCTGTACGCAGTGGGTGCTATGCTCTATCGTATGCTAACTCAGGAACCCGTCTTCTCCAGTCGATGGGAGGCTTTTGAGTATGTCAAAACTCCAGACAAACTCTTTCCTGACGAGCCATTATGCAAGCACAACGTGAGCCCAGATGGGCGGGCCTTCATCCGAGCACTGATGAGGCCGAGTCCCGAAGAGCGGCCAGACGCGAGAGCGGCCCTGGATCATGCATGGATTCGCCCATGCATACCAACCGCGCAGGTGCCAGTCGACAGCTATTATAACGGGTAGGTCAGATCGATTGAAGAAAAGACCCACACACACCATTAACCATTTATTCTTAGTTCTTCAGACGCGTCATCGGCTACCTCGTCTACAAGGAGCTCATTTGAAGATGAGAGGGGGCTGACTACGAAGGCTGGAGACTCGAGCATCACCGATCCCACCGCGACTGTTAGCTCCCAGAAGTACCCAAGCACCGAAGTAATGATACAGCCCGTTCCAAGCATATACCCATTCGAGGGTATGGAAAACCGGCTAGCCGCCATGGCACCCGTGACGTCCATTGTGCGAAACGAAAAACCCGGCCCTCCACTCGTGCTACCGCCAAAGCCCAAGGTGGAACCGTTGCCAAAGGCGATGGGCTGGGGGTCGTTTGAGTGGCCAAAGATGCTTCCATCCATGCCACCGACGTTGAAGGAGGACATTGCCGAGGAAACAGTCAATCAGTTTCAATTCAACTGCAACATGTGCTTGGGGTCTTTTCCAAGCATGGAGCAGTTGATACTGCACCGAGATAACGCTCACAAGCGCCTCGTCGACCTCGCTCCTCCCACCACCGCAAAGTCTGCCACGCAATTGCCAGAGCCGGCAGTGGAGCTACCGACATATTGCACAGACTGCGGAGACACGCTCCCGAGTGTTACCTCGCTCGAGCGTCACCGCCAGAGACTACATGGTGGCCGCCAGGGGGACGGCCCGTCTCGCTCTCCCGCTGTAGAGTCGCCGACGTATTGCATGGATTGCGGAGATACTCTTCCAAGCATTGCCTCACTCGACCGTCACCGCCGGAGACTGCATAGCCGCCACCGTGAGCCAGGGGACCTGTCGCGCTCCGCACTTCCAGAACCACCACCTCTGAGTCATCCCCCATATCATGAATTTTCACAGGGACCAACCCGGGCCCCGTCTGCCCCCGTTGTAGCTCAACAACCATCGCCACCTCTTCCTCCTACACGGGGATCAACTCAGAACCTGTATGACTCTACAGTTTCAACAGGATTAGCGACGTATTGCACAGACTGCGGAGACACCCTGCCGAGTATCGCCTCGCTCCAACGTCACCGCCAGAGACTGCATAATGAGTCTACGACTCCCGAACCGCCACCCTCTCACGAGCCGCTTCCATACCAAGACAGACCAGCAAAGATCGAAGAGCATGGCGGTAGTGCCGGCGTTCAAAAGCCCTCCGTGTGCATCAAATGTGGAGAGGTGTTTCGGAGCAAAACCGCGCTCAAGAAACATCGCCGTTGGGCACATCGAGACGATTACCTCAATGATGATGGCGCTCGGCTTGTTCAAACGCCTCTTGTGCAATCCCAAGCCCCGCCTCCCCGGCCATCCCCGATTGGGCAAGTTCTGAGTCCTTCTCCGCCGGTTGAGCTTCCGGAAAGGTCATATCGTAAACTGTTCAAGAGTTTAGGTTTTCTAAAGTCTAGGTCTGGTAGGCTCTAATGGTAGACCCTCACGTGCGCTTGGTTGCTGGCACTCCCAAAACAATCTGCTGCTTGCCGAAATGGAGGATAAGATACACTTCCGCCATGGTTCGCAGCTTCGCGAAGCCTGGTCCAGCCGAGTTCCGCAAACGAGGACGAACCATCTCGCTGTCCGGCCCAAGGTCAATCAGCCGTGCCGGTGGCTTCCTTCTTTCTAATGTCGACAGCCGCAAAGCTTCGTGGGCTTCCATACAGCGTTGAATCCAAGATTAGGCAATGCCCAGCTGGCGGCGCTATTGTTGTTTCCCGCAATGAGGTAATATGGGAGCCTATCAGCATCTCCCAAAAGTCGAATTTGCATGAATGAACCTTCTCGTTCAGTTTTCTCCATTTTGGGTTGAGCTTTTGTGCAGGGAAGTGGGATGTGAGGGAGGATATGTATATAACACAGCTTGAAAAGGCAACCCTCCCATGTCCCGGGAGTAACCAAGATCCTGTAAAATCGAGTTGCCCTCTAATTATGGGCCTTGTAGGCAAAAAAGTCAGCCTCGAAAGACCTGACTTGTTAGAAACCTGACGCCATTGTGTTTTAGTCCAGCTGAGGTCGTCAACTGCTTTGGCTCTGCCAATGGAGGACTCTACCTAGTTCCATCAAACCCAGCGCAACGAACAGCCATTCTCTATTGCCGAACGCCTCATTAAGGTGTCCTCACTGGTCGGGCCACCTCCTAGTTCCCTACCGTGATGCACATCGAAATCGTGGCAGTAAGAATTAAGAAGCAGACAGCAGCCCTTTTATCATTATGCCGGCTCTCTTAACAGAAGTTCTTAATCGTTCGATCCCCCACTAAAATACAGCCAATCTATGAAATTACTACATTTTACAGCTAAATAAGCCCATATCATTGCCGGACCATCATTTTGTCAGAAGCACTGTCAAAGTGATTGTTGGATATAGGAAGAAAAAAGGATGATCTGATTCTCTGTGGTTTTTAGCTGGATAACCTACTATTTATCGTTCTTTCTACCCTCAGCAACAAACTCGGTGATGGCCTGAATATCATGCCGAACAAAGGGTCTATGATACATTGATGCAATGTCCTTTCAATATTAGGGTTTTTTCTTCCCTTAGTTGTGGTCTCGCACATGCCTCAACCTTGTGGCGTCTTCAACCATCAGTCTGGCACCTGTTCGCCAGCTATTGCATCTGACAGTACGTTTGTCGCGTGCTGCGTGCGAGAACCCTGCTTCAAAGCTTCCTTAGCACTCTAACTCTCTTAGCGCTGTCCTCGGCAGCCCTTCCATCGCTACTCGATATCACCCTCGACGATATTGGAGCCGGTCTCGATAATGGCAAGTTCACTATGGCCGACCTCGTCAAGGCCTATACCAAACGCATCGGCGAGGTAGATGGCCATTTCCGATCCAATATCAAGACCAACCAACCCAGACGTTGAGGCAATCGCCCAAGGCCTGGGTGAGGAGACTAGATTTTGGAGAGTCTCAGAATTAGCCATATAGTCCTTAAAGAGGATCACAGGAATATACCAGTACATATTATAGGATAATATATAATACCCCAGTCCAAATCTTAGGGTAAGATAGGATATCCCAGTGTAGAAATTAGAATAATATATAATATTCTAACCTATAGTCTAAGTATTATACAATATTTTATTATATAATATATAAGCGTAAAATATACTGGTGGTTATATAATATATTATATATAATATAATTGCTAATAACTATATATTAGTTACAATACAAATAATCTTTACCCTAATAAATTGGCTCTCTATTGCTAAGCAGAATTCTAGGAGATTTAGCATAACACTTACAGAATAGCTACTTATAACGGCGGTATCGAAATATAATATAGACTCCGGTATAAGAACTCGGTATCCAAGACCGGGTTTAGAAATATAGCAAATAGTACAACACCCTTAAAAATAATCAATTCAGTTGCCTCGGTCCAACTAATCAAACGACTAATGAGGAGTTTATTTTAATTCGCCACTACGTCAAAGATACGTGATTCCATGTTGCTTAATTATCTAGATTCAAAGCCCACCCATTAGCATCCAGATTATATAATAATATAAGAAACTGGAGGAACGGAAGTAGAGAGGACGAAGAAATAGAGAGGCGTCGCAGTCCTTAAATTAGGCGTATATAAGGAAATCTCAAATTAGGGGGGCAATACATATTAAGACCTCCAAGGGGGGGGAGCCCCTTTTCTAGTAATTACGTCTGTGCCCAAGAATGGTCCCTCGCGAAAAGTTAACATTTTCATTCTCACTGCCCACCCGCTTAAACCATTTTGATAGCATTCCTAATCAGGACCTGAGTAGCACCTGAGTTGCACTAATTCAAGCGGCGGGGGGTAGTGCGGTTGACTAGGGGGTTGCGAGGGCAATGGATGCGTAATGCAACAGTCCGTCTTCACGGGTACACCAAAGCATATGGGCAGCACTCACCACCAATCTGGTAGTTGAAGTTGGCATCGCGAGAAATGACGCGGATATATACTCGCGTTACTCCCAACATGTTACCAGTCGACTTTAATGCATTATGCCGTCTGCCTGGAGCATCATTGATGGATGGAAAACTGTGCCCCGCGCGTATAGGGTGGATACAATGCAGCGGCCCGCTGAAGAACCAGTCCCGATCAGTCTCACGATTACTGGCGGTTACGTGGTATAGGTGGTTTTGATTGGGAAAAGCAGTTGGTTGTTGGTTTTGGAATCCGAAAGGGGGCTCAGGAGGTGGAGCGACGCGCATCCGTACACCAGGCGGCTTGAGCCTTGGCATTGAGGCCCGGACTCAGATATTGGATACTAAAAGGTGAGCTTAGCTACGAATAATAGTTCTATGGAACAGTACTTCTTTTTATCAATCTCAACTTCATTGCTAAAAGAAATCCCAGTCAAAAAAAAAGGAAGAAAAAAACACGAAACCGAAAAACGAACCGCATATCGAAAGATGGCCAACGAACGACGTCTTCGCCTCATCTCGGCGCTGACCTTTGTGCCCGCCTTCCCCCTCTGTCTTGCCCATGGCATAGTATCACATAACCCCTTGCCTGCCGTCGGCCTCGTCCCGCTTGGTGTCTCGACGGCCATGTCCATCACCCAGCTTCTCCGCCAGAGGAAGAGCAAGAAACACCATGATCGCCATCACCACCAAGGACCAAACCCCGAAGCCAGCGGCGACGATTCCGACGACGATGAGCTGGTTGTCCGCGGAAGAGGGACATGCTGGAACCTGACGCACCCCGTCCTCACCTTCGCGGCCGACACCATCTTGGCCGTCTCGATCATGCCTATCCTGGTGTTGACGTGGATCCGGCTAAGCCAGTTCGGAATGAACCCCTACTGGGGTCGTGAGCACCCTGCTCTCATTGAGTTGTCGACTTATGCCACGATCCCTCTGTTGATTAACTTGTAAGTTACCTACCTATTAACTTATCGGTGACGAACATGTGTTTCTCTTCCCGTTCAGTATTCGGTTACTGACCCCAGCTGGTTTTTTTTTTGGACCACTAGCTTCATCCACGCCTACCTTTCCCTGCGCGCCTTTGTCCACGGCATCGAACAACTCACCCTAGCCGAGTGGCAGCTCGTGACGGCCGTCCCGCCCAATTGCCCCCACTGCGGCGAGCACATAATCCGCCCAGGCAACGCCGCCGCGCCAACAGATGGCAGCCGGTACGCGGGCGAGCCCAAGGGGGTTGCGCCATCTACTTGGAAGGCGCCGTCGTGGCTGCCCGGTCAGACAAACAAGAGCGGCGTGCCAGACTATGCGCCGCTCTTGTCTGCTGATGCCGAGGGCGAACGTTACAGGGACACCAGCTTCACCCAGGAGCGCGTTGCCACTCCGCCGCATGTCGAGGGTGTTGTTAATATTTCCAAGAAGGACGACAAGATGTCGGGTGCGGCTGGCGAGCACCAGGGACATCTGTAGTCGTCGGGTCATGTGAAATTGAGTCAGGAACGGAGAGATTGAAACGGGGGACAACGGTGATGGTTTACTGGTGGCCATGGCCTGGTTGAGGGGCGGGACAAGGTGTTCATTCTTGACACTTGGACAGTTTGTTACACATGCTAGAGCGATGCATTGCTTATTTTCATTTTCGGTTTAATATCGTGTCTGGCTTGTTTCAGAGCAGTTGGTTTGTTTTTCGTATCCACAAATGGAATGGGAATTAGTATCACTTCAATGTTATCAATTACCCCTTTCGGAACTTGGCAAACTGCACTGCAATTTTTAGCCCCAAGGAGGCCTGAAGTTGCAGGATGACTCCAAATTTGCACACAATTCAAGTCACCAACAGTTACCTATTGTAATCCTGGACGACACTGGATTTTGTTGCCACGTTATGCAAAACCCATGAATTGGCATTCCGGCGTTGGGCATCGAAGTAAAGATGAGATTTTGACTCAGTAGGGAGGTTAGGTAGTCGGGATAAACTTACCCTTTTCGTGGTTGCACTGGAATCTTGCATCTGAACAGGCAAACAGGGTTGCTGGCTTGTCCTGCACTGCAAAATTTAGACTAGCGTCGCAGGAGAGCTGAAGTGCAAGTTACAAAGTTCCCATGAAGTGCCAACAGTCACCGCCCCTTGCTCTTGATCTGCATTTGTCTTGTCAATCCGTCGCCCAGTTCGCGAGCACTTCCAACTCAAACCAGAGCCTCGGCCGAGAGTTGACGGCAAAAATGTCCGACATGTGGCAACATTCTCACCAATTCAATTCAATCGCGAATCTGAATTGCCGATTCTGTCGAGTCATCGAACGTCGCCCGTGATCCGCTGGCGCTGGAGCGCTGACTCTTCCAGTCACTTCCAGTGGACTGGGACCAGGTCGGGCCAACCCAACAACGACCCAGGAAATCATTGCTGAAACGGCTCCGCCAGGCCGCCGGGCGTCTGTTTGTTTGGACAGAGGGCCACTGCTTTTATTTGGTTGGGCTCTAAAAAAAGGATTTGGTTCTGATTTATTTTTCTTTCTGCGCTTATCTCCCTCCTCCCGTTTGGATGTCGCGCGAGGTCAAGTGCCTCCCTTTTTTTTTTCAAGCGTCATCTGATGGCATTTCAAAGCCAAGATTCTGCCTTGTGGTGCGAAACTGCCTGCTGGGTTGGGGGTAATAATCAGGTAGCGGGGGGTGGTGGTGGGGGGAAGGATGAATTGGATCAATTCCATCCCATTTCACTCCCACTCGATGGTACGAAATACCAGCTTGGCTTTCAAGTTTCGGCCCTGCTCTTGGTAACCACCCTTATCATAGCCTCTCCCAATTTGGCCTCCAATCTGTTAGGAGTGAAACAAAATGACAGCCGCCAACTTGTCTCATTCCCCTGGTCGAGACCTGAAATTGGGAAAGTTTCGGTACCTATCTCTTTGGGGGGGGCTCTGACTGCCTGCAATGCCTGGGCGCTAACAGGCAGCACCGCCGAGTGGGCGACCCAAAAACGAAGACGCTGAGTCACAGGCCGCCCAGCACCAATTGCGCTGAAGGCCGGCACACCCAACATGTTTACTTTGGATGGCCGGCCGGCCAGGGGGCTGTCCGTGACTCGGTCACCTCGGTCCCTGTTCCAAACCGGGCCAATTAGCAGGCGCGTCTGTGACAAGTCCCCAGCCATTCTATAAGATGGACTGTTCTCCGTTGTTCTAGGACCTTCAGATTCCTTCGGTCAGTCGATTCGGCCCCCTTGCTCAGCGCCATTATTGCCATTCTCGTCAACAACACATCATCGCCGAAAGCCTCGCTTCGCATTAGCGTCGTCCCGTCCCGTCCTCATTCACTCACACCAACAAGGGCGCATGTTGACATTGCCTGCCCAAACACGCCCTTTCCAACTCATATCTTTTCCTGCCTCAGACTTCCACATTTGGATCGTGATATAAAAAGCCCATCATGGCGCCTGTACTCATACCGTCAGAACCTGTGTTATCACCACAGCTCCCCGACCGCCGGTACTTCCCGGCCCGGGAGCAACCCGGGGGGGATGTCCGACGCCGCCCCATCCAGGGGTGGAACTATACAGCTGGTGCCGCCACCAACCTTGGCTTCAACCGACGGCAACACAACCTCACCACTGGCTGGTGGGACCGGAGCAGTCGGGGACAGCAAAGCAAACGGGACACCCGCCAAGGCCGCCACGCCGATGCCGAGGAGGGCCACGCACTCGCACGGTCTCCCGGCGTCCAGTTCCCCAGCGACCACACCCGCCGCCCGCCGTCTCTCGAGCGCCAAGATGCCTTCCGCGATGTCCGCACCACCAAGTCGCACTACACCGCCTCCGTGGCTGCCCAGCCCAGCGTGAACAAGACGAAGAAGCGCACTTTCCGCCAGCATCTCTTCCCGGACTCGGACGTGTCCCTCTTCAACGACGCAGACTATGCCGAGGCCGCCATCGTCGACGATTCCGACTCGGACTCGGACACTGAACTCTACCGCTTGGGGCTATTGTACGACAACCCGCACGAGCGGGGGTCGGGGTTCTCGTTCGACGCTATTGTGCATGACAGCAGGGCGCGACTGTTCAACGTATACGCTGCCCCTGCGCGACGGCCGACCAAGCGTGCCGCGAACAACAACACCAGGCAGCAGCAACCACAACACCGACAAGAAGCCAACAACGGCCATGACCTCTCTTTACCACTGCATCTCTCCCTGGCGCCATTTGGCTCCGACTCGGCACTGGCCGAGTTCCTCATTTCGCCCGAGCACGACGACCTGGCAGACGAAGGCTTGTTCGTCAACCCAGCAGCAACTCTTTTCCCCCGCAGCCCACTGAAATCAGAGCCATCCGAGATTTCTAGGAGGAGTGGTAACGACATCCGCACGGCGACACTCATCTACAAGCTCGACCCCAACCTCCCAACCCTCGATTCCACTACCCCGGGGCTGCACACCTGGCGCCCGGGGACAGCATATACCTCT
Source organism: Lasiosphaeriaceae sp. G1095 (assembly GCA_027569635.1). NCBI lineage: Eukaryota > Fungi > Ascomycota > Sordariomycetes > Sordariales > Lasiosphaeriaceae > Lasiosphaeriaceae sp. G1095. Next base: position 33,071 of record JAPDFK010000331.1, on the reverse strand, counting down.
TCGGCCACCCAGACTACTGACTCTACTCACTCGCATTGGCTTCTCAACTCAACTTTAAATTCTGAATCAACAGATCCACCCCGAGAAGAAAATTCCGAACAACAAGAAGAGGGCCCCGTCCCAGAACTTTCGCACTTCTGCTGCTGCGACGGCCTGACCTCGCTCGACCACCCCGAATCCGAGTCTGAGTCTGACGACTCGGACGATGACTTCATCCGCACGTGGGAGATCCTCCTAAACAACGACGACGGTGGGAGAACGTGGTGGATCGACGCCGAAGGCAACGCATCTACCTGTGTTCCCGGGCCGGCCGTCCCGTTGACGGCAGGTTCATCCAAAACCAAGATTGACTACGAGGATTCCTCCGCAGAGGAAGATTCCGAGGGAGATGGGGAGGATGAAGACGAGGAAGCATGGATTGTGCTGAGCTCGGCACATGAGGCGGTGGCGGCGGCGGCGGCGGCGGCGGCAAAGGAAGAGGCGGGGGTAGAAACTGACGGCTCGTAGCAGGTCCGCCTGTACAAATCTGATGCCGGTTCATGGCGTTCAGATCACAGAAAGAAATGCAGCTGCGCGCTGCGATCGGACTGGCCCTCTTGAGAGACTACCCCCTCCTCCTTTCCTCTATTGTCTGCGTCTGCGTCTGCGCCAGTGCCTAGCACGTTTCGGAGTCACATTGTCAGAAGGTTTGAACGGAAAGAAGAAGGAAGGAAGGATCAGCTGGCCGTGTGCTCGCCCGCCTCCATATGTACAATGGAGGTTGCTTGAGCTCGCTGGCGTGATGCCTGTCCCGATACTTGTATATGGTGTTGGATATATACTAATTAGAAAGCTAGAGGTTGCTGTGATCAGGGTGGGATCAGAGGAGCGATGCATTGCCCAGGTTTCATTTTCATTTTTCAAATTGGGTTTCCTTGGTTACGGTCATATTTCAATTTCAGCAGGCATCCATTATCAAATTTTCAAATTTCTTCAGAGTTGATTGAATCCTGCAGAAACCTTGAACCAAGGGTCACTCTCCTGGCACAATTGTACCCCAAACTGCATTGCCGACATACCGCTCCCCGACCGAGTAATGCATAGTCTATAAGCTTCCCGCCATGCCCCGTAACAAGAAACAAACCGTCTTCAATTTTATCATGTACCCTTGCACGTAGCAAGTATATCCTAAGACGGCGCCACCGGACAACCAGAAATCGGCATCCCAGATAAACGACATAGTGTCTGGTGGTTTGTGTGGACTGCGTTAAAATTGAGGAGAGGGGGGAAGCCGAATGAAAGTTGGTTGGGTGGAAAATCATTATCCAAGCAAAATGTGGTCGTTGCAGGAAATTTTAAAGAATGTATATCCTTGTTCTGTTGTCCCGATTTTTTTTGGGATTTTTTTTTTAAAAAAAGAAGAGGTGAAAACTGGAAAAGAGCTGCCGATTCTCTTCAATTATGGAAGCCACGCAAGAAGAGAGTTTGAACGTGCCTGCCTCCGTGCCAGGAAAACACAGAGCCAAGCCAAGCCAGTGAGTGCCAGTAGGCAGGAACAAACCCGCGAACCCACCTACCACCTCATGCGAGAAGGAAAGGTTTGAAGCAAGGAAATGTCCAACTCTTTACCTCGATATCAGGTCGTTAGTCTAGGTTCTTGTTCGCAAAACCCACCCGCATCTGGCCGTAGTCAAAAACGACAAAAAACGCCTTGAGCACGACATCCCCAAACACGGCAAACCCAATGTTGCCCGCCGCCTGGATCCCGCCAAAGCAATGCGTGTCATTGACCGTGCCATAGTTGATATACCGCCCGGGTACTATCCCCTTGAACCCACCCCCAACAAAAAAGCTCCAGTCTGGCAGCTCTGTCGCGCACGGAAACAAAACCGCCGCCCACTCGTCGTCGTACGCGCTGCCCGCCACCTGTGCATAGTAGTCCCTGACCACCTGGGACGGCGCCAGCAGCAGCGACGTGCCCGTGTCGGCGATCGCCGTCCACCGCCGCCGCGCCGCCGCCGCCCACCACTCGCTCTCGTCGTCAGGCTGCTGCATCATCACCGGCTCCGCCACACCGACTTGGTACCCTGCCGGCGCAAACTCCCAGTACACGCTGCCCTGGGGCTCGATGGGGGCGTACGCGATCTCGCCCCGGTACGCGGTGTCGTCCAGGTACCCGAACGCGAAGCTGCCGGGGGCGTGCCGCTTCAGGTCGGCCGCGAACACGGGCTGTCCTTCCAGGTTGTTGTTGGCGGCGGCGGCGCGGAGGCTGCTCAGGAACGTCGGGGGCTGGAGGAACTGGGGGCGCACCGCGCTGCCGCGGGACATGCCAAGCCCCAGCAGTCCCGAACAGGCCGAGTCGAGCGTGAACGTGCGCGACACCCACGACGCGGCGCCGATCGCCTGCGAAGCCACCGACGTGCCGGCGGGGCCGCCGCCGAGCGACACCGTATCAGAGTACATGTCCCCCTCAGCCCCCGACGAGTCGCCGTAGACAATGCGCCACGTCAGTCCCGTGAGCCGGACGGCGGTGGTCGAGTTGGAGGGCGAGTACAGGGCCTGGCCCTTGATTTGGGATGGTGGGAGCGAGGTCGAGAAGACCCATCTGTAATTAATGTTTCTCGCTCATCAGAAAAAGCTCGTTGTTAAAGGGGTAATTTGATGCAAAAAAACACTGACAAATCAGCAGACCCCGTATCGATCGATACGAGCACCGTCTGCGGTGGCGTCCCGATCTGCACTGGCGAGAGGTACTCGTACTCGTTTCCCATTGCAGGCGGGATGGCAGCCACCGTGCCGGACACATTGGCTCCTGTAATTTTATTGATAACCTGTCAGATTCTTTTCTTATCACAGACGGTTAGGGGGGGGGGGGGGGGGGGAACATACTCTTCTCGGCAACACCAGTACTTCCCAACTTCATCCGCACAGCCTTCTTGAGCGTAGATGACATCTCCACGCGGTACTTGGCATGTGCGTGGGCCAAAGCACGGAGACCTCTATGGCCAGCATGGATAGCCCCTTCGTCTCCAGCTTTCCCATTCCCATTCTCAAACTTTGGATTCCGGACTTGAGTGACCGTAAAGCCAGACCCCGATCGGGGGCTCCTGGGTCTAGCGTTCAGGGGGGGTGATGATGAGTCCTCCTCCTCGTGCGTCTTTGGCTTGCTGGTGTAGTAAAAAGTTGCGTCGTCGCCGCCGCCGCGTCGGGAAAGGGTCCTGGTCGCGGTTGACTTGACTGTCACTACCGAGGTCAGGGTAGTGGTGCCAGCTGCCGACGCTGCTGATGCCGCAGATGCCCCACCGCTCGTCGTGGGAGCACTGCCATGAGTAATTGTCGATACTACCCTAGTCAAGACTGATGTCGCGTTGGTGGTGGTGGATGCTGACACCTTGGTAGTAGCAGTCGACACCGTGACCTTGGTGCTGGAAGTCTGGGTCGACGATGCCCCACCGTCGTCCAACACCGCCTTGCGCTTGGAGCGGGTGACTGTCGCGGTGGACCTGATTGTCATTACCGAGCCGGCCATGGTAACGGCTCCAGATTTCCCGTTTATCGCACTGGTTATTGTGGAAACTCTGGTGGCGGTTGAGACTCTTGTGACACTAGATGCCTTGGTGGAAGTTGACACCTTGGTAGATGTAGAGGTCTTGGTGGAGGTCTGGGTCAGAGATGTTTCGCCCAGCATTACGTCGCGCCGGGAGAGGATCAATATCGCGGTTGTTGCCTTGAGGGTTGCAGTCGAGATCCCAAGGGTTGTGACTGACGAGGTTCTCAAAGTCTCTACCCTGATCGACGGTGACGTGCTTGCGGCTATGGATGAAGACACCCTAGGCGTTTCTGTCTTGGTCGACAATGACGTGAGTGTAGATGGTGATATCCTGGTTGAAGTCTCTGTCCGTGTCAACAGTGATATACTTGTGGATGAAGACGGCGAAGATGTCTTCGATGTTGCTGCAGTTGAAGAGGAAGATATCCTGGGGCTGTCTAACCGAGTGGTCGATGAAGCTCTTACGGTGGCAAAGCCCTCAGTCCTGTTCGTGGACAATGTTATTATGACGGAAGATATCCTAGTCGCTTGTTCGGTTCTAGTAGTGAACAATGTCGTTCGTATCGTTGAAAAGTCCGTCGGGCTGAGTTGAAACATCGTGGGAGTCCTCGTAGACGTCGTGGTGGTCCTGACCCTTGTCAAGTTTGCCGCCGCCGAAGAGGAGTGCGAGAGGTTCGACGTTCCGTCGGTCTCCTTGAGTGTCGACACAATACCGCTTGGTCTCGTCAGGTTGTCACTCGTCGACGAGTTCCATGACTCTAATCGGTGGGCGAAGAAAGCTGGTGATGTTCGCTGTCCCGGAGTGTTGTTGTTGTTGTTGTCATGTTGGGAGGCTTGCTTTGGTGCTTCGCCGTGGCGGTTGGAGAGTTCACCGATCGATGCTCCTCTTTGGAGAACGTCTTCTTCTTGTCGCAGTATTATCCTGTCAGCAGGCTGCTTCGAAAAAGTCGTAGCGGAAGTGTGCCTCCTCATTTTTGGTTTCTGGCGGCGGTCATCTTCTCGCAGCCTGGTTGTTAGTCGGACCTCGGCGGCTGGTGTCTCGGCGGCGGAAGCGCCGGCGCGACGGCCATGGCGGCGGTGGCCAGTAGTTGTCCGTCTCGGGCGTGGATCATCCTCGATCTCAGTCGCAACTTTGTCGATGCAGCCAAGGGGTCCGCAGGGCATCCAGGGAGTATCGTGGCAGACCTTACAGTTTTTGTCAACCTTAAAATTGTTTAGTTTCCGAGTTGTTGTGACGTGTCGGGTTGGCTTTGGCAGGTATGGGGGGATGGAAAGGACAGGTGTGACGTCGGCATCACGGGGGCCGACGACATGGCCAGGGGTAGGTGTAGGATTTGGCGTTGATGTTGATGCCTGCGTGGGATGAGGTGGCAGCTTTGGTTTGGGTGGCAGGATCCCCGGCCGGGGGAAGGCATGGGTATCGCGGGGGCCGACATGGCCAGGAGTAGGTGTAGACTTTGATGCTGTATGTGTGTTTGCAGTTGGTCGAAGTGGTCTAGGGAGGAAGGGATGCCACCAATTCGTGTCACGCTGCACCGCCGCCTCCCGAGAGCGAGTCAGGATATCACCCTTGGGCCGGCCAAGGGTGAAAGGGGCGTTGGCAAGCAGCAGCAGTAGTCCGCAAAGAACGGAGTGCTGTGAAAGGAGGTGCATCTTGGATCACCGCGGATCCGCGGCGGAAAGTTGAAGGTGATGAGAAAGGGGTGTAAAGAAGTAATTATAATTAGTCCAGCAAGAGAGCTCGCCACCAGGGCGCAGAATGGCCCAGGAGGGAAAGATATATAAAATGTGTCGTCGATAACGGCCCCGCCAAGGGCTGGCCAAGAGATAGACATTATGCGGCTGGGATAGGCTCGGACTGTGAAAGACACAGGCTGGGACAACACACAGGCTGGGATAGACATACGCGGCAGGCTGATATGCGTGGCTACTATTCGACTTGGTAAATGGTGAGTATGGCTGGGTAGAATTCCAGATACCCAGCGGGCTATCCCTTGGGGTCTTTGGTGCGGTTGGCGAAGGCGTGTAAGACATGATAAGGCCCCTGGGAAAGGCGGGACTGGGCGCAATGTCTTGATATTCTTCAAGGGAGACCTGAGACATCGGCGGCAAGACCTTGGAAATACACTTTCAGGAACTGCCAGCATTGCTGGTATTATCGAGAAGTTTCTTCTGTCGATCCCAAGCAACGCAGTCCCCGATGGACTTGGGTAAGTACACCAGCCCCCGCGGACCAGAGCGAAGACCGTAGGTGGCTCTCATGGCGGCGAGGGCGATGGGCTGACGCAGTTCCCAGACAGACAAGATCTTGTAGGCAAAATCGTAGCCGTCCCAGTCGGGGTGGCGGGTGTTGTACTCGGTATTTCCCAGCCCATTCTCTGCGAGCGGGGGGTCCCCTGGATTGCGCGTGGCGGCGGGGAGGATCTCGCAGATGTGGGTGATGCTGGAATGGGGCGCCGTCCGGTAGAACCAGATCCTGCGCACGCTCGACTTGAGGCGGTATTTGCGAAATTCGTAATTCTTGGTGCCGTTGAAAATCTGTGCCATGTAGGGATCGCGCATTGGCAAGATGATATCTGTGCGGGAGCTCATTGTGATGTTTGGTAATTATTTGTCTTCAGCTGTCTTTGTTGACTCTGTCACAGGGGTTGAAAGACGCGTTTTAACGCGTTGGGCTTTACATCTATAACCCTAACCCTACACCACATAGCAACCCCATCAATCAAAGCCCCGATTACAGTTCTTTGGCTCATGCTGTTTTTGAGCTCACTCTCCCCAATCTATTTGTAGCTATGACTTTTGGACACCAAAGGTTCAAGTATAAAAACTTGAGATACGTACTTCCTTGCAAAACATTCTGCGATCAAGAAGGCAGAAAGGATCGTGAACACAGTTTGAAGCCTGCACTCGGAGATCATATCAAACAGTCAAACAGAGCCGACCAAACTCCACGCTCCCACCGACACCATTCCAACATTGTCAAGAAATACACTTTTCAAATTGCCACTGGTATCAGCTCGCTATAATCCAACCTAACCAAGACTACCAACTTCAAAACCCAAAATATCAACTTCTCAACCTTCCCTGATTCCAAATAAATGAGGAGGCAGAGAAATCAAACCGGCGAGGCACACCCAAAGCTGGTGGCAGCGCTCTTGCCGCTAAAAGCAGCAATCATACCCTCAATGCTCGAATACATGCCGAGCGCGGTGGTCGCAAGCCCACCGAGGAGGTAGAGGATGTTCCACGTGTTCAAGAAGGGACGCTTCATGTAGCCGCGCATGAACCGCTTGAACCCGGTGTCGACGTAGTTGTACGTCTTGGTGGTGGGATCAAAGCGCTCACCCTCAACCATGGCGTCCTTCTTAATGAAGAAGCCGAGTGCAAGCAGGGCTGGCAAGGTGTAGGTGAAGGACAGGATGAACAAGGCCCCGATGAAGCCCGAGATGTACGACAGCTGCGGGATGCCGGCGCCAATGACAAAGGCAAGAGCCCAGTAGATGGGGATCATGACAGCCCAAAGGTACTTGCCGTTCCGAACCGTCAGAGGCGGCGCGCCGAACACCTCTTGGAAGATTTCGATGTAGAGCACCTTCATTCCAATGTTGCCGTAGAGCGACGCAACGATCATGGATGTGATGATGGCCATGATGTTGGTAGCCGTCTGCCAAGCATACGGCGAAATGCCCTGTTGGACTGGGTTGTACGTGTACTGGCCCTATATGGTGGACTCGGGTCAGTGGGAGCCCAGAGGGAGGGATATGGGAAGAGTGGGTCCGTACCTGATATGAGTAGATGAAAATTCCGAAGAACATGTACACGACGTAGATGAAGACCTCGGCAATGAGCAGAGACTTCCAGAAGTCATGAGGGTGGCGCATCTCGGCCATGAAAGCAGCAAAGACCATAGCTCCGCCGTACGAGTAGACGGCTTGGTTCAGGCCGTTGAGGGAACCGATGAAGCCCGAACCTCCACTAGCAAAGCCTTCAGGAGGCGTGCCGGCGAATGTCTTGACATCTCCGGGCCCAAAATCGGGACCGAAAGATGCCTCGGTTGTGGCGAAGTTGGGCAGCGTGTTTGCAATGACGCCCATGCTGTTGTGAGACAGAATTGTTAGTCAGTAACACAATGGTGGGGGGTGGGATACACAGGAGGCTAGTCCGTACCAGATGAAGATAATGAGCAGGTTGAGGTAGACAGCGCAGTTGGCGAGCCAAGCAAACCTCTGGAGTGTGCGGATCTGGCCGAGAATGAAGCCGCCAAGCATGACGATGACCAGACACACGACGAAGCACAATCCGCCCTCATGATTAGGGCCCTGTGAGATCTGCGAGACGGCTTGACCAATGCCGAGGATCAAGACAGAAACGAAGAGGAGAAGCTGTAGACCCTGGCCGAAGTTGACCAGATGGCGTGACAGCGGCCCAAAGACGCGGTAGTATAGATCGCCGTAGCCCCTGAGTGGGTACCGGTCCGAGTCGAGGCCCATGAACGCCTTCCACAAGAGCCAGCCCGAGCTAAGAGGAGGTATTTGGTGAGCGAGAGTCAGGTACAGGCAAGGTATGACATGGACGTACTAGTAAGACATGACGCCAAAGACGGTGTAGAGGGCGACACCAGGCCCGTAGCCCATCTGCGCAAAGGCCCATCTACAATTGGATTCCCGATTAGTACCCCAGGTCCCATGCTCGGGGGTGTGTCGAGGATCAGTACTTACGGAGCCGAAAAGGGCCCAAGGATGTCGGTCGTGATCAAGTAGAACACACCGCCCCAACCGGCAGTCCGCATAGCGCGGCTTGCCTGCTTCCACTCGTCGGGCGAGACGCCAGTGATGACGCCGTCAGGGGTATGCTTCTCGGATGCGCTCTTCTCGGAAGCGGCGGCGTCGCCCGTCGCAGTGGGAGCTGCCGACGCCTCGTTGCCTTTGATGAGATTCTTGAGTGAGGTCGGGCCGCGGGCAGCCAAGTAGAGGTCGTTGGCAGCGGACTCTTCTTTGCGCGTGATGTCGGCATAGTAAACGTATTCCTCGAAAGTGACGGAGGGGTCGTGAGATTTTGCTGTGTCCAGCGCGTGAGGATGGTGGGAGACGTAGAGCGACGTGCGGCGAATATCCCCGACGACATCGCCGTCGATCATGGGCGCCATAGGGAACGACATGATGCGTGACGGCACCCAAGGGGCGAAACGGTGATGGCTAAAAAGAAGAAAAATGGCAGAGTTGGACGTCCTAATAGACAACCACCAAGACTCGTTTTCTTGTCATGGACCTGATGATGAACAAAAAGAAGAGACGGGGGAAAAAAAAAGGGAGACAGGGAGGTCAGCAACCAGGTCAATTTATCCAACCGTCCGTCATTCGTCATTCGAAACAATGCCCAAAGACATGGACATGGACATGGACATGGACATGGGCAAGCACAAGCACAAGCACAGGGGGGCATGTATACTGACATGGATGGCCGCCCGCACGGCTCCCGTCCCCAAATAGCGGCATCGGTGCGTCTGACTGCAGGAGCCAGTCCCTGTCAAATAATTGGAGATTGGAATAGATACGGACTGGTGGGTGCAATGATTGGAACCTTGCTTCTCTTTCTGAGCATCTATATTACGAGACCAAAGCTACTACGTAAAGGGAGGACCATGCAACATGCTTGCTCCCCGCTTGGCGCTGGTCGCGCCGAGTGGTCCTGTGCGACGCTAGCACTGCGCGGTCGCGTTCATGGCGGTGCCGCGTCTTGGCAAGGCGATGGATTCCCGTTTGTTTTCTCGGTTAGTGATTTATTTCAGGGACTTGAAAGTATACTAAGAAGGTCGGGCTAGGACTGATGATCAAGAGCTTCTCATCAGCCCATTTTGGACCCTAGGGGGGGGTGCAAGGGGGGGTATCGCCAAGACTGGGGCAGATGATGGTGAAATGCAGTGACATTGTGTGTCCTTTGTTTGGTGGTGGCGCCCGTTGAACGAATGGCCTTGCTTGCTCTGGTATGGTTTGTGTAACCACATCTCCCAAGCCCCAGCATTGGATGGCTTCGGCATCTGCCAAAATGCCAAGCTTTAGGTACTTTGGCCTCTTGGCGCCGTCGAGTTGCATGAGAAGGAATAAATAACCTTTCTACTCCGCAAACGGCATCGACCGCCGCCTGTTTTAGAATATTCGCTGCGTGCGTGCGGCGTTGTTGCAAATTGGATGTATAAAATGGTTATAAAATAATGGAGCGCATTTTTATTTGCGTCGCGACCAGACAGACCATCTCTTTCGGTGTGAGAAAGTCGGCGCAAAAGGCAAGCTTTCTGCTTCCCAAGAGACGCCAATTGCCCGACTGACTGCAAAGTGCTCTTGCGAGTTGCTGACTGCCCAGCCTTCCTTGGCGTGCTGCAAGCCGTCGCGATGACGGCAAGTCCGCGCTATGGACGCCCAGCAAGGCAGGCGCTATCCCGCTCACCGCATCGCGCGCCGGAAAGTTCCACCCGCCCTGATTGATCAAGTCCCGACCGCAACTGCCAAATTAGCCAATCGAGAGCTTATCATGCCAGGCAGTGTTCTTGCTGCACCTTCTTTGCTCATTGATCCAAAGTCTGACCGCCAGCTCTTGTGCTATCGGCTCACCGAGCATCTGTACATTAGTGCTGTTTTTGATCAGCCGCTCAGACCGGCCGGAACAATTTGAGGTTGTCTCATGATTGGCAAAGACTACCAACTGGAGAAGTGCCTAGGTTTGTTTGGAGTTTCCATGTGTGCCAAACCAAGGGCATGGATTGTATGGGGACAAGCGTGGATGCTGGAACTTTGCAAATGCACCCCCCCCCCCCCCCCCTGGAATTTTGTCGGTGGGTCCCGGCAACGCCTGTTGGTTCGACGGATAATTTGGATTGCGCGCATAAAGTTATCGTGGCAGGTGCAGCATTGCAGATCGAATGCAATTGAAACCCCCAACTGCCAACATTCACCCTACGATTCATCATTGGATCTCTTCAGCAGTTCATGAGGAGCTAGCATTGGGATACGAGGACAATTGGGCCCATTTCGGGAAAGAGGACCAAAGGTTTTCGAAATCTCACTGTGCAGCGTGCTTGTGGATGGCTCTCCAGAACAGTCGTAGCAACGCATTCTTGGATCGCCAAGTCTATGTTACATCTCCGAGTGCCCAGATATATGTTCGGGGCGCACATGAAGTAAGTGCATGTAATGGCACTGCAAGTGGCAACATGTCTTGTCGATGGACCCGGTAACTGGAACACTATCTGTCTACCTTGACGACAAGACTTTGAGCGCCCATCACAAATGGCTACTCATGGAATATGGCTCTCAGTAAAACTACCGTATCATCTCGTGAACAGCAAAAGATTTTGTGGGGTATCAACTTGACTGCTACCCAATTGACCTCCGGAGATTCTTACTTTAATTAATTACGACAAGGTCGATTCATTTCTATTCAGAAAGTGACAAATTCAATTGCAATAATTGGTTCTTGAGTCAGTGCCACAGCAATTTCTGTTATTCAGGAGATTATAAGGTACTGCCAAGGTAGGTACGGTCGCTCCAAAAGACCAATCCATAAGAGCTTTCAGGGGAAACTTAGACTCACAGTTCTTGAAGCAAGGCAGCGGAACCTACTCTACCATCACCGTTGTATTTATTCACTGATCAGCTTAAAACAGCTCATAGAATCAAAATCAACCGCAATGGTTCAATAAAAGAACGGATCAAGTCGAAAATCCACATATCTTGTCGTGCAAAGCGGGTCTCTCTCCATCAAAACTGAAAAACTCTTCCCGCGTCTCCATGTCCACGAATATCTCGCATGTTTTTCAAGAAACAAGCCAGCCCGATTAGCTCAGCTGGTTAGAGCGTCGTACTAATATCATCGAAAGGTCATATTTTGTCATGCGAAGGTCAACAGTTCAATCCTGTTATTGGGCATAAACTTTTATCTTGGTTACCATCATTCATTCTTCATTTTTGGATAGATAAGTTGACTCAATGCGGAAGTACCACCCGTTTGTCATATAAAGAGAACGGTCAGCGGGTCTTGTTTTGTTTTGCAGATTTGAGTTTTGGGTTCAAGGATAGGAGATGATCCCACACTGTATTTCCAGTGGCTTGTAATAATAAGTCATTTTCATGTTCTCACACCGCAAGAAGTCTCAAATAGGACTTAGTCTAATAAAAGATTGGTTATCTTCTATAAATACAAGATAAACATCCCCGTAATTAAGGGAAGACAAACTGCCAAGATTGTATCAAGATCAGTTGGGTAATTGTATGGCAGATACCATCTTGGATAAGTTTTTGTCCTAAGCATCTTCATCACACACATCCAGACACTTCTCATTTAGTGACTGTTCTCAAGTTGAGTCATCTCTGCAGTGTCATACCTCGTGCCTTGACTAAACATGTACAGACTACCTGGAATCTTTTGTTTTCCTTCCACATCATATATCCATATACGTGCACACACACACAGATATGCTCAGATCAATAACACGGCATTCAGTAAAAAACACCAATTTAATAAGTACACAACAAACACACAACCCCGAATTTTCTCTTAGAAGCACGTCTTTGGTGCCGTGCCATCTTGAATCTCAGCCAGAATGACATCGCTCGCCTTCTGGGAGATCATAAACGTCGACACAGCCGGGAAAATACCGGGGATCCTCGCAAACGCGCTGGCGTCGACGACACGGAGACCACTGACACCCCTGACGCGGAACTTGGAGTCTAGCACCGCCATGGGATCACTATCCGCGCCAATCTTGTTGGTCGAGGTCGGGTGGTGGCCAAACGTCTGCTTGTAGATCCAGTCCTCGTCGTCCTTGCCGCACGACCCGCTGGCGTCGGGCTTGCCGGTACAGGGAGGCTCGACGGGGGTGATCCCGATCCGCAGGTAGATGGAGCGGATCCAGGCCACCGTGTCCTTCATGGCCTGGAAGTCGATGTCGGCCCCCGCGGCGTAGTGGTTGAAGTTGATCTCGGGCGTGTCGGTCGGATCCGCCGACTTGAGTTTCACCCAACCTTTGTCGTTCTGGCTCGACCCTTTGACCATGCTGACGCCGTACGGCTGGCGCGGGTCCGCGGGCGTGCGCACCGGGTTGTCGGGCCAGAACCCCCTGAACAGGAACCCTTGCCCGCCCATCAGGAACATGTCACGCTCGCCGGGGTAGGCTGGGTAGTTGGTCTTGAACATGGCCACGGCGGCTTGGCCGCTGCCGCCGTTGCCGGATCCGACGATGGGCATCTCCTGGTTGTCCATTAGATGCTGCCCCACGCCGGGCAGGTCCTTGATCACGGGGATGTTAAATTTCTTGAGCTCGGTGGCGTTGCCGATCCCGCTGAGGAGGAGGATCTGGGGAGAGTTGAACGCGCCGCCGGATACGATGACCTCGCGCCGGGCAATGGCGGTCCGCTTGACCCCGGCTGCGTTGGCCGCCCGTCGGTTATCGCCTGCGTAGAGGGACTTGCCAAAGAGGTATTCAACGCCGGTTGCACGAGGGACACCATTAGCGCCGCACTTGGTTCCGGTAGTATCGAAAAGAACCTTGGTAGCGAGCGACGTCAGCGACACGGTCAGGTTATACCCGGCCTTGACGCCGGCCTGGATGTAGTCGCGCGAGCTGTAGCGGTTGCCGTTGGAGTACTGGTGGGTCACGAGCCCGTAGACGCTCGAGGTCTGGTCCCGGGTCGCGCCGATCTCGTTGGGGTCCCGGATCAGCAGGTTGGACATGGACATGGTCAGGTTCCAGTCCTTGGCGTAGGCGGCCATGACGTTGTTCCCCGTCAGCCCGCCGAGCTGGCGCGCCTGGGCCATGGAGCCCATGTTAGTTTGGAAGAAGCCGTCGAAGCCGTGGACCGAGGCGCCCTTGGTGGCGTAGTTGTTCTTCTCGATCTTGGCGAAGATCTTGTGCATGTTCTCGGCCCTGATTAGCCCTTGTTAGCATGTGTTTTGTTCTTTTCCGGCTGTTGGCAACTTACTTCCAGCTGCTGTCGCCAGTCACATTGGCGTGATAGTTCCAGTCACTCTCGCTCGGCAGCCAGCATACCATGGCATTGATCATGGACGAGCCGCCCAAGGTGGCGCCACGAGGGTAGTAGACGCCCAACAGCTTCGAACCCGCAGGAGCGCCGCTCTGGCCAACCCAATACTTGCCCTCGGGCGTCAGCCATGTCAAGTGGCTGTACTGGTTGTCTCGTGGGTCGCCTTCGGGATAGTGCTTGACGTAAAAGTCCCACGTCACCGTCGGGGTGTACTGGCCGAACCCTTTGCCCGGGTTGTCGTCGCCGGCCTCGAGGACCAGCACTGAGTATCCTGCCTTGGCCAGGTTGACGGCAACCACGCCGCCGCCGGGCCCGCTCCCAATCACGATGTAGTCATAGACGCCGCCGTCTCCCGCAGTGCCCTGTGCAGCTGCAAGGGGGTTGAAGAGCAGGAGGGAAAGGGTGAGCAGCTGGCCGAGCTGGTGCAAGGCTCCAATGCCTCGTGGAAGCTTCATGGCAAAAAACAGCGATTGTTTGCACTAGACGCTGCAGCAAAGACTTGACGGCTCCAAATCGTGTGGTAGTTGCGAGGAACGAGCCGGGGCGGCGTGTGCGGATGCCATACTCGTTGTATACCAGCCCAGAGACTAATTATGCCTCGGCTGCCAAGCCAAGGACCTGCGTGGCCCCATCCCTCCATCTTCCTTGCCGGACTCTGCCAAGTGATTCTTGTCGTCAATACAAAAGGGCAAAGGAGAGAATGGCTCTAGAGGCCTTGGCGCGGCCAGCGACGAGCTTCATCCAAATAGCCAAGCCTCGCGTCCGCCCGTCGGTTAACCATCCGAGAGGGAGGGGCAATCTAAACAGAAGTGTGCTCTTTAAAGTTTGTCATTATATGCAAATCCGTGGCGGCTGGGGCAGGGGGCTTTATCTGGCCCATACCGATATAACCGGAATATACAGAGGGGGATAATGTGTGGAGCGTACGAGGCACCGGTTGGAGACAGGTCTAGAATCAACATGATTTGCCGTGGGGCGGTTCTTATTGTAAAATACATTATAAGGTACCTACCAGACAAATGATATATGTGTGAGAGGAGGAGGAGGAGCGGGGAAAGGGGCAAAGCTTCCATGCACGGATTAACTAGAACGGAGAAAATAGCCGGGACTCGGAACGATATTATTTTTGGGGGAGGATAGCCGCCCTGCGTGCCAACCTATCTATCCCATTATCAGCATCAATATTGATCGTTTCTTGGCGTCCGGCTTTAGAGTCCTGGGAGGGGCAATCGTGCTATTGCAGACACTTGCATCGTATGTAGGCGATGGTCGCAGTGGGCTCTCGATGCAACCTGCTCGGAAGCTCTTCCGTGGCTGGGGCCATGGATGTGTATGTAGGCCCGGCAGTTGATGGGGATTGAAAGGCCCGCGCATGTGCATCATATTAGAGGGGTCTAGAAAACATGAATTTCTTGTTTTAAAGAAAATAAAAGAATAAAAAAAGTGAAATAAACTTCAGAAAGAAAAGAAAAGAAAAGAAGGGGGCGGGGGTGGGGAGGAGAAGGGTTCTAATGTGTTATCGATTTACTTGTGGCAAGCCTCCAACATGACTAACACATGAATCGAACCCATGGTCTTGGGTTGTCGATTTAACTGTGACAAGCCTCCAGCACGACTACCGGTCGACCAAGTACTTACCTTGGAAAATGGACCCCCGAGGACTGGCCTATAATACCCGCAGGCGGTTGGAAGGTTCTAATTATGCCCCAACAAAAGTTCGGATGAAAAGAGACGATCGCCCTGCCAAGAGCCGTGTGACAGGTGTAGAGGCGGGTTACCTCGCTTTCTTTTGGGCTGCAAGGCAGTTAGTAATATAACTAGCACGAGCAGTCACAACGGTGAAGGCTTCAAATACTTCGGGGTCCGGTCTAGGTAATAGAAGATTTCAATCATCAACAACTACAACAAAACTCAACCAAATCCAATCATCAACCCTAAATGGAAAGGAACGGGAAACAAGAAACAAAATCCAGCAAAAAGAAGCAGAACTAATAATTAACTTGAAGGGTATCCTGCGATTCGGAGCCGCTGCAACTTCAAAGCAGAAACACTGCAATGCTGGCTAGCTAATGAGTGACCGTCGCGTCGTAGGTCACCAAAACAAATCATACCCATAGGTAGTAGATATACCTTTTGAGGATCAAGAGCCAAAAAAAAAAAAAAAAAGACCGTCGTCCAGCTCTTTCAGGATTTGTGGGCCGTATATATATATACCACTCCATCCCCACCCCCACAGTCCCTCCCCTGACCGGCCGTTAAAAGCCGATCATGCCATTGCCTTTCGGGGCTTTCTGGTGATTGATTCATAATAACTTCTCGAGTCGCATGGCTTTGCGCCGGCTCATCAACGAGCCTCGCTCCCCACTTCAGACTTGTCAGTCTTCATCCCCGCTGACAACCGAACATCCTTCAGCTCCATTGCGTCCCGCTAATCTATGTTGTTGATCAACAACATGATCCTTAGGCGCAGCCAAACTGAAGATGCTGACAACAGCGGACAGTAACCATTGGCTGCCCTTCTAGTTTGTCCGTTCTCCGTATGATACGTATCGTCAGGGACGCATCCAGTCTATCAAAGTCTGTCGCGCTCTTCACCTGTCGCCTTGTTCGCCTGCCGTCTGCCATACCCGACTTCAGTAACACGAAGCACTCTTCATGTCATGTCACCTGAGGCCGGTGACTCCCTTGGCAACTTTGCTTAGACGTGAGAGCCATATCAAACAACTTGAAGTAGAAAACTCAAACCACAGGACAAAAGGAGAAAAACGTCAGAAAACCAGAAATGAAATCAGTTTTGAGGAGAAAAAAAAAAGGAAAGTGCCTTTTATAAGTCCTCGGTCTTCTCTGTTTCTTCCTCGTGTTCGTTCTCGTCGCCGTCGCCATCGTCGTCATCCTCTTCCGCTTCCTCGTCTCTGTCCCTTTTTTTTTCTTTCCTTTTTTTTCTTTTTGTTTGCCTCCTCCTCTTCGCAGCCCACCCATGCATCTCATTCCCAGGCTCAACTTCCAGAGTAAGAGACAACGTCACTAGTAGTCGTCATATCCTCCGAAACCCCACCCAGCCCGGTCCCCGTCGCTGTCGCCGCCCTCACCGTCTTCTGGGTCAGGATACTCCGACCCATCTCCGTCGAGACGAGCAACATATTGCTTGACAAACCTCCCGTCTGGAATCAAACCAGCATACATGAGCGGGGTGGTCAGCACAGGCGCGCCATCGCTTTGCACCATCTGAGCCTTGATGAACGCCAATTGCCGACCGGCCATCTGCCAGACGAACTTTGGGTTCTTCTGGTAGTAGATTTTGAAGGCTGTGCTGGACTTAAGCAGAGCCCAGTAGCTTGTCTCGGACGCGTCCGCCAGCCACGGCTGCTCCAGTAGGCCCGCCATCTTAGGATCGAGCTTGTTGGAGCCGCTGTTGCTGATGGCGCGGGGCTTAATCTCGTGCCACTTGGCGAAGAGATATCTGATCTTGTCCGGGTATTCCATGTCGCTGTCACGGCTGGCCATGAGCTTCTTCCACTCTTGGTCGAGCTCGCCAATGGCGTTTTTCAGAGACTCGAGAATGGCATTCCATGACCTGGAGTTGGCACTGAGCGCCTTGACCCCCTCGTAGTAGCTCACCAGATCTGGGTCCCAGTGGTGCGCCGCATCTTCGTCTCCACCGTGGGAGCGGCTTTTGTCTGCATGCATCGCCATGTGGAATTCCTTGAGCTCGCGGTCAATCGCAGGTTTGGCGACCGTGAACTTGAGGTAGTCGATGATGTGGACAGGGTCGTTCTTCCCGGCCCAGATGTCACCCTTATATGCTGGATCCTCTGGCCGGATACCGCCAAATTGCTCTTTGCGAAGCGTTTCCCAGCTGGCATTGTTGAATATGATGCCTTGCTTGCTTTGGTCCACAAGGTTTCCCACCAAACTGCTGAGAGTGACCGCCACGTCATTGCTGACGCTGTTGTAGTGGTAACAAAGCTTTTCTTTAAAGTTGGTGCAAATACCCAGGAAATTGGGCTGCATAGCAAACTGGAAACTCTTTCCAATCATGTCGTAAACGGCGACGGATATAGACTCTTGGGTAGTGGCGCGGGTACTCGCTTTTTGGACGAGTTCCTCAAAAGATGTCATGTCTTTTTTAATGTACTGCGACAAATCAGGTTGCTCCGGCACGTCAGCATTCACGAAGCCGTTCACGATATCCGGGTCCCAGCAGACCCAAGCCATGTCGCCGTCGTAGTCGCCACCAGAAAGTTTATCTGCGAGTGGAATGTTTCCCTTCGAAGAGAACACGATGACATCCTTGAGCGCGTGTAGCTCACTCTTAAATACCGCCTTTACCTTCTGAACGTCGCTCACAAAGTGTGCTGGAGACCTGGCGACAAGAATATCGCAGTCGGCCAATAGAGTATACGAGGTCCCGTCCGATTCATCTCGGAATCTGCTGGAGAAGCCCACATGAACCTCGTTCTCCTCGAGCACCCCCATGAAGTCAATGACCATGTATATATATGCGGACCGGCCAATCTTGATGTTCAGCTTGGTTTTTAGCGTGCCACACTTTTGCTTCTGCAGTTCCCATGCCATTTCCTGCAGAAACCTCTGTTTCTTGGGGTCGAAGCCACTATTCAGCAGGAACTTGAGCGCCTCCTCCTTGCCGTCCGGGAGCCCTCCAAGAAAGGGGACGTGGCCGGCATTGACGCGGCCGGATCGGTTATTCCAGTTTTCGTGGACCCATTGTCGAAACTGAATCGGCCGCTTGAAGGCAGCTTTCTGAACGTCGAACTGTCGCTGAAGATCGTTTGTCAGGCGGGTGCTAATGGCCTGCCGCATCAACGCCTTGTCCTCCGCTCTGTCCTCAAGCAAAGGCAGAAACTGGAGATTGAGACCGGCCGACTTCAACTCAGAAGCAATACTGCGAATCTCCAGGGTCCGCTGCATCGGGTCGGCGAAATCGCACACCCACTTGCACTGGGACGGGTATGTTTCGATCCAGTCAGCATCACTGGTGTCGCTCACATCCATCAGCCACATACCCTTGGCAGAGCCCATACGCCCCTGGACGGCGGATGGGACATCAATCAAGCCGAGCGCATCTCGAATCCTCTTCGCCACGTTCCGTGACATGCGACCGACACCGTCGTTCATGACTTTACCAATAGGGGAAAGGATATCCTCACGATGGTGATTGATCTGTCCGGGATCGAATGTAAATACTGGAAATGTTTTGCTTAGGCCGAGCTGAATGCGCGAGAAGAGTTTTAGATGGGGTTGCCACACGTTGTTCTCCAACTGCAGAAGCCAGTCTAGCATCTGACTGACTTTCATCTCGGTTCTCTGGCTTATCGAGTCTTGCGTGGGGATGAATTTCGACCTTGTGGGTGCGCGACGAAAGTTGTGGCCGCTTTCGGCGAAGAAATGGACACGGTCCTTGAAAATGGGTTTGGCGGCATCCGGTCCAAGTCGAAAGTCTTTGGGTGGCATCCGGTAACCTGCGTCCCTAGTGTAAAATGCTTGCCACTGACGCCCCACAAGTGAGTGTCGTTGCTGGGTTAGCCACTTTATTACCGTCTCGGAACCCCCAGCAGCCTTCACAATGTCAGGGGCGTTCATGGACGTCGGTGATGGGATAAGGATTTCGAAAAAGCGGTCAGGGCCAAACTTCCTCGTCAACCTGCAACCTTGATCTATTCGAAGAGGCTTCATGTCCAATAAGAATAAGGGCCCCTCCCTTGATGGGTTGAAGTCCAAGTTCGCCGTCAGAATGACGGCGTTTCCTTTGGTCTCAAAATTTGCCAGTGCCGCAGCAAAAGCGTCGCCTCTCGGCTTCTCCGGGAAGGTCTGTCCTCGAAAGACGTCAAGCTGGTGGAGACTTTTCCAGATATCAACCATGGTGCCCTTGGCCCAGGCGGGATTGTACTTCAAGCTGGGATGGTCGAGGTCAACCTTGCAACGCAGGCAAATGCGGGTAATCTCCCAAGCCACTGCGAGGGGGGCATTGTGAAGCCAGAGAGGAAACTTGGCTGTAAGTAGCGTTAGCCAACAATTATCAACTAAATAAAATGTTATTCACTAACGCCAAACATTCTGCAGCCGCTGTTCTAGGGGCGTTAGCTGAGCTGAGTGTTTTGGCGGCGCGGGACGTTGCAGCAGCTCTTCTATTTCATCTGGCATAGGAACATTATCGTCGTCTGGAAAGTTTGAGTAGACGGTGCTCGGCGAAGGAGAACTCTGGGGCATCTGTTGTGGGGGCAGAGCCCTTGACACGGGAACTCGTGGCAGCGAGGCAGAACGTTGGTCTTTGATATACCCAAAGGACTCCTCCAAAGTTCGCAGTTCTCCCGTTGACGGGGCGAACTCATCATCGGGCGAAAGCACCTGTATCCTAGCCTGACTTGACATGCGTTTCTTGTCGAAAGAAGACTGGGAAGGTGCTGTCACGGTGCTCTGGGTTGATGGGGGCGGTTGGTCGACATGGCTGAAGACGCTTGTGAACGACTGCTTGCTACTATTGCTGGACCCCGAGTCGTCGTCAGGCAGGCCAGGGCGTCGTCTATCTGCAAGTATCTCGGGCTCTGCTTCTTTGTCCCTGTCCCCGTCCCACCCCCAGGGAACGTGGTCCTGGCCACGCCTCTGTCGACCTGGCACATTGTCGAGGGCGTTCACGCTTACGTAGCCGGCTGGTTCCTTGGCCTTGAGGCGCTTGATGGCCTGGGCATCGTCGTCAACTATAGAGGCCCGTTTTGTGGGGGAGGTTGTAGGGGGCTTCTTGATGTCAGGAAAGGGAGCGAAGGGTCTCTCAGGTTGACGGGGAGTAACGGCAGGGGAGTTAACAGTGAGTTTGCCAAAGAGTCCCGAAGGGGTGGCGGGTGTGGGTGTGGTGGGCACGGCTGCTAAGGTTTTGTAGCCGTCGAGCGTCTCCACCAGTAGCGTCTGCAACTGCAGCTGCTGGCCTGCGGTGCGCGCCCTGGGGAAATCTGCCGAGGATGACAGGGTGGTCAGGTCGGCCCGCGGCTTGGGCACCCACGACTGGCTCACGGCTTTTGCTTCATAGTAGAAGTTCTTGAGGGCGGCTTCCAGGTCCCCATTGCGCTGGTAGTGGAGAAAGCGCAGGGCGTTGCAGATGCGATCGGAGCGGGCGTACTCCTCATTTTGGTTGGCGAGCGTGCGGCGGTGGGAAGGAGTGAGAGTGGCGTCGGCGAGTACCTTGATGCCCAGGTTGTAGTCGTCGTTGAGCTTCTGAACGTGCCTGTCGACGACATCATCTCGCTTTCGAGGCGTTGTGGGGAATGGCACCGTGACGGACATGGCGGGCACCTTAAGTGTGCGCCTGGAAGCTACGGTGCCACCGCAACCGATCGGTTGGAAAAACTGTTCGCCTGAGGCAAGTGCGCGAGGTGCTGCGAGGCTTCCATGTGGAGCATCGTCGTGCAACGGTCGAGCGGGTAGGGTTCAGGCTCGGTCCAGGCTTTGTTCTGCGGGGCACAGGCGTTGTGCCACGAGCGGGGGAGATTCGGCGCACAGACGCTCTTTTCTTCAGCAGCGAACACGATGAAAATCCATATCTGCACCAGACCAGTCAGGTTCATTCTCTCAGGTTCTAGCACACGCTAGACCAATTCCAAGCAAACCCAGTCTTGCCAGTTCAGATCGCAGTGGTCCGAGGCTATACTACAAAATCAGTTTTGGGTCTTGAGTGCCGTGACCGTTTTTACCCCTCTTGCGGGTTGTCTTCAAGACATGACATCACTGATAATGCGGCCAAAAGTGTATTCACCTCCATAGCACTGGCCCGTGCTTACAGCACAACCCTAACCCTGGATTTTATTCGCACTGTCTTGGGCGGTCGCTGAAGTTTTCATGACATAAGGGTGTAAGCACTAAGCTCCAGCGAGAATCGCGCTGCGATATAGCAATAGAGACCTGAATTTGTAGCGAATGGTCATTGGCCTACGCACTGTACGCACAGACCACCGCCGCCAAGGGGGTACTTGGAGGTGAATGAACACTTTTGGCTGCATTATCAGTATTGCGTTCGCCATCCCCTATACTCTTTCATCTCATTTTTTTTTAGTAAAAAGAATTCCACTTGGAATACCTTTCATCCCAAAAGCCCATCTCAGATATAAAACAAAACACACAAATGTCGGGCTATTATCCCACATATCCATCTGTGATGTCACTCCCAGGCAGAAAGGTGCGCACCAATGGCAGCACAGGCGTACAGTCAGCAGCAATCCGACCCCACCACCCCCTGCCATGCCGGAAATTCCGAGCCTCCCCCCACCTCCACTCAAATCTGATGAGTCTCGGCTTCTTCATCAGTGAGGGGAAGATTTCGGATTTGCATCGGTATTCAATCTTCGACACCACCCCCTTCTGGCAAACCTGGCTCCTCCATCGCTTTGCCAGCCTGGATCGCGTTGGACCAACTTTCGTTTGTGGACGCTAGTTAATCCTCGCCTCGATCGACACCGGGTCCACTTTTGCGAGCCGAGCCAGCCCAGTGCAACGCGCCCAAGTGCCAAAAGGCACACAGCTCCAGCGCACCACAGCACAGCGTCGGTCGTTTCGCTGTCGCCCGCTGGGCTGCTGCTGTGACGAGCGATTGACGCTCGACGAAGGTCGTTCGAGCGACGGCGGCGGTTGGATCTGCACCGCCTGCCCCCCCCCCCCCCCCGACAGACTCCCACCCAGCTCCAGAGTCCAGCTTGCTTGCGCTTGCCTGCCAGTCGGCCATCTCGATCCGAGACTCTCGTGTGCCATGTCGGAAACCCAGGAGAGTCCCGGCCTCGAGGACCTCACCCCCGAGGAGGCAAACCGCATCATCCATTCCCATCGCAAAGTGCGATACGGTAAGTGGGTCTGTTCATCTTGTCCCGGCTCCCAACTGCCTGTCTGTGTCTTCCATCCATGCCCGACCGCCGTCGGTCGTCGATAACCCCGCTCCACCGCCGGCATTGGGCCTACTCCCGAGCATCTCCGAGGCACAGCCTGTCGTCCAACTCCCCTCTTCTTCTGCCTATTGTTGTTGTTGTTGCTGTCGTCGTCGTCGTTGTTGTCGTCTCTGTCGTTGTTGCTTACGCTCCTCCTCCTCCCCATAGGCACCGCGTGCTGGCCATGTAGGCAGAGAAAAGTCAAGTGCGACAACAGGAGCCCGTGCGAGAACTGTGTCAAGCGCGAGCATCCCCAGCTCTGCTCCTACAAGCCCAACAGGACGGCCACCGGCAAGACTGGCTCGTTTGGCGCTGAACAGCCTCCGGGCAAGAAGAGGGCCCGCTCACCAGACGAGCAAGATCGAGGTCAGAGCAGCAGCGAGCCCCGCGAGACAATCAGCACATATGGTGTGTGATCTCCCTGCCGCCCAAGGACCCACATGCTAACTCGTTCGTCCAGAGCAAGAATCGGCCGAGATCACACGATATGTTGGCCAGAACAGCATCCCTGCCCTACTGAGACAACAGACGTCCACCCACGAACCTCAGGAGGACGTCAACGTCATCCGCCAAGACATGCGTTCCCTCCTCGGGCTGGACAACACTGCCCCCTTCCCGTTGATGTCCTCTCGCCACTTGGACAGGCTTACCGTGGACATCCAATCCGAGCTGCCAAATGACCGCGAGGTCATGAAGTATGTTTTACTCTTTGCTTACATCACGGTCTGAACCCTGGACCCCCGCTCACGTGCCCCCGACAGACTATTTAGGACATACAAGGAGATCCCACAGCCCTTCTGGGGTTTCATCATCGACATCGATGACTTCGAGTCCAAGTTGATGATCTACCTGGAAGACCGCGCCAAGAACGCCAGAGCCTCCACCAAGGTGACGAAGCCAGTCTCGGCATCATGGCTATCCACCCTCTTTGGTGTCCTCGCCGTTGGCTCCCAGTATCACGACTCACCTTACCACGTTCGGACCAGAGACTCCCAGAAATATATCCAAATATCCTTCCACTTTCTGCGGCTTGGAAACTTCCTGCTCAGGTACGCCAGCTGCCACTGGACCAGATTTGACTTGTAATTGACCACTCACCAGGCCCAACCTTGACTCCATACAAGCTCTTCTCATGACCAGCTTCGTGTTGCTTAATGATATGAAAGCCGAGGCCTCTTGGGCTCTTCTTGGACTCACCTGTCGTCTCGCTCAGTCCCTCGGTTTGCACCGGTTGCAGCCACCGGATAACCGTCAGACTCCCGACACAAAAAAGAAGGAGATGGCAAGGAGGAAACTATGGTACCTTGCTCCCAACCCCCGGACTGTGACCACCTGCTGACTGTTCCACAGGTGGACATGTCTTTGGCACGATACACTCACCTCGCTGTCATTCGATCGGTGCGTCTCCATCGCTTTCTCCGTTCCCAGCTGCACCCACACCCAACCTAACAACATGACAGCTCTCCAATGACCAACATTCCCTGCTGCCCCATCCCGCTCTCGCCCACAGCCGACACGGAGGGGTGGGCATACCTGGAAGCCATGTATCACCTTTGCCAGATCATCTCCCAGCGCCTGAACCCCGACGCTATTGCCGCCGCAAGCTATACCCAAATCCTGGAAAACTGCGAAGCTGTCGAGAGCGTCCGCGACAGGCTATTAGCACAGCTCCGCAACAAAGAGTCTTGCAAGTCCGCCATGGATCGCCTACAACATTTCGCAATAAGACTTCACACCTCCTTCATTGTATCTGTGTGCTGTCGGCCGGCTTTGCTGAGAGGGGAAAGCGTTCGGCTTGATGCTTCGCAAAAGAAGTTCCTTGCAGATCGGTGCAAGGAGAACCTGACAGAGACAGTGCGCATGTTTCTTGCCATGCATCAACTCTCCGTGATCCCGACAAGGTCATGGGCTTTTACCTATCACGGCTTATCGTCGGCTGTGCTACTTGGAATCCTGGGTGAGACTAAGGCTGACCCGGAGGTTCGCCAGCTGCAAGGCGATCTCATCTCGGCCCTTTCGGCAACTGCGGCGAAGGAGCAAACCTCCCCCCAGCCCCATATACACAAGTCAGATCACGATATAGAGCTGTCGGGGCCGCTTTCCAGGGCGTTGACAGCGCTGAAGAATATCTACGACCACGGATCGGTGATTGGGCCCGCAGTGAAGCGTGAGGGCAGTATTTCCGGCTCTGGATCGGGCACCCGTACCCCACTCAACATTAACCAACTTGCTGGTCTCAACAACGGTGGGCTTATGGGTCAGGATCCTCAATCCCGGAATGGCATGCCGCCACCACTAGATCCCCATCAGAACGCTGCCTTAGCCATGGCAGAAATGCAGCAGCAAAACGGCAGTGCCTTGCCCGACTTTGGCCCAGGGTAAGTCTTTTCCTTCGATACCCCCTTTGGTTTCTTTGTGAAGCAGAAGTTAACTCTTGGACAGAATGGCCTTTGGTCAGCCTCTTCAGCAGCCAGGCGTTATGCCCGACTTTACAGGTTTTGACCCGACGGCATACATGGCGCCAATGGACCTGTATGATTCTATCTTCTGGGGTAAATGACCCGCTTATAAACAAACTTCTTTAAGGCTTTCCATGTGCTAACTTCGCCGCCTTGTAGAAAACCCCGACCCCTTTAACAGTGGCGTGGACTCGATGAACTTTGACTTTCTCGCGCATCCGCCACCTGGGCAGCCGCCACCACAGCAGTTTTACTTTTGATATACAATGTGGAATCTCTTTTTGATCCGCCCAGTTATAAGGGCCGTATATCGGTAAGTTAAGGGGGTATTTGATTTTGCAGCCCCGGCGCGTTGTGGGTGTGATCAACATCATGATGATGGTGTCAAAAGTTCATAGCGTTTTGGGATGAAGACGATGTCATTTTTTTAATGGTATTACATAATGATAAGGTGATTGCATGTACATGTACGGATGGATACCCACGAAGTGTTGGATCGCTGATCCGCGGTTCCCGTCCACTGGCATGGAAGGCTGCGTGTGTGCGACGGTTTCATCCAATCGCCCTTCAGGCTTTGAGGGCGGGGTTCTGTAAACGTTATTATCGCATTGTCCTCGGCATGTGAGGACAAACATATAATCAGCGCATGTCTCCTCTTCCCACGCACTCCAACAAATATAGATGGCTATAATCTCGGTTTCTATCGCGGCAATATCAACTTGATATGCTGATAAACAGAAAATCCCATGATGGCCTCGTCACAACCTCTCCAGTATGACGCGACTCAATACAACGCCATTGGGCAGAAATACGCCAAGGTCGTCAAATCCCTCCCTACATCCCACCTCGAGACAGCCAACTTGCGCGCAATCGTGACGCCCTTTCTTGTTCCTGGGTCCCGGGTTCTCGACCTCGCCTGGTACGTATCGTGTGATATTTCGGCTTTCTTTTTCTTTTTCATCTCTTTTCTTTCTCCCAAGCTAGTCCAAGTCATCAACTCAGCATGTTCCAAACCCCCTTTGTGCTCCTCAATCCTAGCTATAGCTACGGGTTACGGACAAAGGTAGCTTACATGATGTCACACACTGATATCTCACTTCACCCGATGTAAAGACATATTCTAAGGCCATAGTACTATTAAATATGTTACAGCGGAACGGGGTACTATTCCCGGCTGTTCCTCGAATGGGGCGCCGAGTCCGTCGTGGGCGTCGACATCTCGCCCACAATGATTGCCGTAGCCGAAACCACTTCCTCCCCCCCCCCTCCTCCTTCGTCTTCTCCAGGTCTAGAGATTGATGAGGAAAAGAAGAAGAAGAAGAAACTATCCTTCCAAGTCGGCGATGCACTTTCCCTCGGCGCCCTCCCCGACGAAAGCCCATTCGACGTGGTCGCGGGGAACTGGCTGCTCAACTACGCGAGTAATGGCACCGAAATAACACGGATGTTTGCCAGTATCGCCGCGAATCTCCGCCCCGGGGGCGTGTTCGTGGGGATCACGCCGCCGCAGGCCAGCCGGGCGGAGATGGACGCGCTGGTCGCGCAGACGCGAGACTTATATCTAGATGAGAAGCGCGCGGCGGTACTGGGGTACAACATCAAGTACCTCGAGCGAATTGAGGGCGGTGAGGGCGGGTGGGAGGTTGAGCTCTCGGCGTGGGGGCGGGACGAGAGTGAGAGGGTGACGTTTACCACGTTTCGGCTCCCCACGGAGGAGTATGAAGAAGGTGCGCGGCAGGGAGGGATGAAAGGCCGGCTGGAGTGGCGCAACGTTGAGATGTTTCCCGAGGCGCTGGCTGTCGCGGGAGAAGAGTTCTGGCGCGAGTATTGCGCCGCGGAGCCGCACATGGCCCTCTTGATCGTGAAGAAGGGAGAGGAGTGAGTGTGAGGCTTCAATTCATAATTATCGCTGGCTGTGTAGTCGCTATTTTACGGCTTGTGGAGGGAGATTCATTCAATGCCTTTTGCGAAACGGTAGACGTCAATTTGAAATATTCAGTCTCCATCAGTTCAGTCTTGGTGGCTCGACAGTTCGTCAGTCGGCTCTCCCAAGGTCGGTCGCTATGGTTGATGGAGAGTTGTGTACAGTAAGAAATTACAAATTGTCTCAACCCCCTGAATGTCGTCATCCACGGTTTTTGTCTTTTCCTCCTCGGCCCATCCCTTCATCCAGCCATTACCGAACCCTTTCAACCAAATGTCTCCCAAATTATCAACAAGAACGTTGATGGGACTTGCGCCGCCCCAGATTACACCAATTTCATGCAGTTGCAAGACCGCGTGACGCACGTCTTCTGCCCAACCTCTAAAACGACGACTTAAAATGAGGATGATGGACAAGCTGAGGAAGCATCAAGTGATTTTGTGGATTCTCAGCTGTCAGGAAACCCTGCACAGGCGCACCGTTTGCCTCGTGTGCCATAATGTAGCCGGCAATACGCATGACCGGAACGGTTTTGTCCGGTCCTGCCAGCGGTCAATGTATGCGCGTGGATGAGCAATAACGGCTAAGGGGCAGGTATTGGAAGTTGCCTGACTGGCTGTGAGAAAATGATAGATGGAGACACTTAATGGATTCGTTGTGTTCCATAAGGAAGTGTAAGATGCGCAGCTCGCGGGCAAGCCTGGGCTCACGCAGCCCTTCCCGGTAGGTCGTGCATGTCTGAATGGGGCGGCCGTAGGCTCCCACGTAGTTGTGTCTCATGTGCGGGTAAAGGTCGGCCATGTGGAGGGCATAATTAGAAGGCCATGATGGGATTCGCCGTAGACGCTCGATCTCGGTGCTGGTGCCGACGACCTTGCGATCCTTCCTCAAAAACGCGGCGGGAACCATGGCAGCCATTCCGTCCCTAATCAGTCGTAGTTCTGGCCGGACTGTTGGAGGATCAACCACATCAGCTAGATAAAGTCATGAAGGGGGAGGAATTGGTTGTTGAAGGTTCGGAAACGACCAGTTCCGCCCCCTACGCCGGGATAACGACTCGTACAGCGGCACCACTTCGCCGCCTGTGATGTTTGCGCCGGCGAGACACAATAAGATCATGTCCTCCAACTCGCTCGCCTCGGCGAATTCCCCTTGGTTCTAGCATTGATGAAGACTTGCGGCTAGCGATGCCAGCCTAGACTACCGGGTATGGTCGCACCCGGGTCGAGATCAATGGTCAAGTCGACTGCCAAGTTGAGGTAAATGATCGTCTGACTGAACGTGGTCGGCCGATTTCGGCTGCGCCCAATGTCTAGGATTACCAGCTTGGGGCGTGAGTCGCCATCGTCGTAAAGCCCTTCGTTAAGATCTAGATACGTTTCGTGGAAGTCACCGTCTTCGGCCAGGCCCCACGGACTTGGCAGGGTGGGAGACGGCGGGAAACGGATGCTCGATGCTGGACACTGGGAGAATGGACCTTCCACATATTGGTGGAACGCAGCCGGCCATTCAAGTCCATTTGGACTTGGCGAGCGTGGCATGGCGAAAGATGGTGGAGGATGGAACAGGTATGTCCGGGTGGATGCTGTATGCCGTATGCTGTATGCTGGACGGTCAATACTGTCTAGGTGGGCGGCGGCGGCAGGCGGCAGGCGGTGTTTGGGCGTGGGACGGCTTAGCAAGGGAACGGTATCTGCAGTGATTCGTGAAAGGCGGTGTGGTGGCGAGCATGAGCCGTGGAGAGATCGGGCAGGAGCGAAGCTCACGCCGAGGCCTGGACTGGAAGGCGTGGGGCAGGTGCCTGGTCCCTGGTAATTAGTAGGTACCTGAACTGAAGGCGTCATTGTCGACGGGAGGCGCCCTCTTGCTCCTTTCCCGGTTTGTTGGTCACTGCCCCCCAATCTGTTCCTGCCAAGAGCGGCAAGAGAAATGCTTCTCTCTTGAGTGCACATTGCAGAGTAACTGTCGAGTCTAAATTACTTCCATCATCGTCGCATCCGTCGCCAGCTTATCGAAACCCCCTCTCCAGACCAGCGCCCGAACAGGAAGCTCAGCTGCTCAAAGTTCGATATGATCATTCATGTCATCGCAAATGAAAATTACAACACTAGCGAAAAAGACAAACGCACGACATCGATCGGGCCAAGCCTTAAATGCCTCCCTCCTCCACAATTTACAATGCACGATTCCCCCCCCCCCCCCCCCCCCAAACGGCCTGCCTCGTCGTTCGAGAAGCCTGGTGGCGGGCATGCGACCTTCCAAAATCCCCGATGTGGAAGGTGGCCTCTTGGCACTAGGCGGTGATGGACCCTGGTTCGGCATCTGAGTGACACAGTGGACTGTGGAGAGATGGATCATTGGATCTTCGGCCGCAATGCCGTGCCGCTTCCCCAAGTTGCCCAAGCCAGTGAGCGATCCGCGGCCAGCTTAGGAAGCGGCTAAGCCCCAGCTTATCACGGCGTGCCATTGGCCTGGCCCCGGTTCCATCGTCCATGCAACAGCGGGTGATGGGGGGAAGAGGCGGCACTCGTCATCCCAGGAAGGTTGCAGCAGCCACCCTCCGGCCTGCATCGCAACCCGCCCCAATGCGGAAGGTTCCTTGGCCTTCACGGTCCGAGGCCGTCCACAAGTTGATTGCTTGCACATGTGTGAAACAAAACATCTAATTACCTCCCGGTATAAGACCAACATGGAACGCCTCCTTCAGGCAAGCAATCGAGTTTGCCTTCTCGACAGCATCCGCCGCCGCCCAAGATGAAAGTCTTCGCAGCATTCTCGACCGTTCTCGCCCTCGTCACCGCCGCCCCCCAAGCAGCGGTGCGCCCCAAGCCAGAGAAGAAATCCTACGATGGCTACAAGGTGTTCCGTGTGACTGTTGGCCATGAGATCAACAAGGTCAACAGCATCGTCTCCAAGCTCGACCTGACCACATGGAAAGGAGCTCCCCGGGCTGGCGCCTACGCCGACATTGTCGTGCCGCCCTCCCAGCTCGAGGCCTTCAACACTGAGATTGCCGGCTTGGAAACCCTCACCATGCACGAGGACCTGGGTGCCTCGATTGCCGAGGAGTCGGCCTTCTCTGTGTATGCTGCCGGGTCTGCCAACGCCACGTGGTTCAACTCGTACCACGCGTACGCGGACCATCTTCAGTTCTTGACGGACCTGCAGTCGTCCTACCCAACCCAGTCCGAGATTGTCACAGCCGGCAACTCGCTCAACGGAAACCCCATCACGGGCATCCACTTCTGGGGAACCGCTGGCAAGAACGTCAAGCCTGCCATTGTTTTCCACGGCACTGTGCACGCGCGCGAGTGGATTTCGACCATGGTCAGTAATTGCTCGATTTTTATTCTGTCGTTGCCGACTTGCTAACTCCTGACAAGGTCGTCGAGTACCTGGGATACAACCTCCTGACCAACTACGCCTCGTCGGCCGAGATCAAGGGCTTCGTGGACAAATACGACTTCTTCATCTTCCCGGCCGTTAACCCGGATGGTGAGCAGATAATACTTCTCTTCGACTAGTATCGGCTAGAAGACTAACGTGATCGCAGGTTTCATTTACAGCCAGACCAATGACCGCTTGTGGCGCAAGAACCGACAGAGCACATCGGGCAGCACCTGCGTTGGTCGCGACATCAACAGAAACTGGCCATTCCAGTGGTCTGTGAGCGGTGGTGCCTCAACTTCGCCTTGCGACCAGGACTTTAAGGGAACGTCGCAGTCCGATGCCCCCGAGACCATTGCACTTGCGGCTTGGCTCAAGACGGTCAAGGCGAGGCAGGGGCTCAAGCTGTTCATCGACTACCATGCCTACTCACAACTGTTCATGACCCGTAAGCTCTTCTTTTTCATCTTTGCGTGGCTGCGACAGAACAAGCTAACACCCTCACCAGCATACGGATATTCGTGCAGCGCCGTATCAGCAAAGAACACTGAGCTCCAGGCGCTCGCCAAGGGTGCCGTGGCTGCGATCAAGGCCTCGCACGGCATCACGTACGGCTACGGCCCGATTTGCACCACCATCTACAAGGCGACGGGCAGCAGCGTCGACTACGTCAACGATGTCGTCGGCTCTGACTATACCTTCACGACCGAGCTGCGCGACACTGGAAACAGCGGCTTCTTGCTCCCAGCAGCCCAGATCGTGCCCAACGGGGAGGAAGCATATGCTGGTCTGCGCTACCTGCTCATCAATATGAAATGAGAACGGTCGTGCTCGAGGGTTTGATTCGCTCTTCAAGAGTTGCCGCATTTGCATTCGCATTTCCACTTGCATTATCTCATCATCTCCCACCACCATTATTCGAGTCATATACTTAGCAGTACATACATATTAGACCCTTCTTCACTTGCGTTGTCATGTTTCCTGGAATTCTCTGACAGTTGCCTATTTCCTGTTGCAATGGAGAGCTATCATAGCCGCCCATAACGCCATTTCTCTAAGTATTGTCAGCTTCTTTTGCGCCTTGAAAGACAAGTACAGGTCTTTGTAAAAAGTATCGCGAAGCACAACATGTGCGCCGGAAAGCCAGCATGCGACCAGGGAAGCCCACCTCTTGCCCATCCAGATGCTCCCTCACCCCCGAATGCCAGTATGCAGCCATGTATGCCCACCTCTTGTCTTTGCAGCTCCATCCCTCACACCATATCTTTCGAGACGACAGCATGCGCCTCGGGGAGAGACGGTTGCCTGAGCCGTTCCACATGGACGCGGATATGCTCACGCACGTGGATGGCGCCTGGAACCTGAGGTTCAAAGAGGTTCAACTCGTCCCGGGAAATGTGGGTAATCGTGGTCGCGCCCCGTATGCCGAACCGCGTGGATGCGCTGGGGACGTCTTGGGATTCAAGGCTCTGAACGTCGGTTATTCTTCTCCATGTAGAGCGCCGTCTATCTCGACTTCTTGGGGGTGCGCTATGAAAACGAGTGTAGTCGTCAAGCTCATACTCCATCATGGTGTTCCGCCCACCACCACCAGTGACGTTGCGGCTGCTTCCGAACATGTTGGAGTCTGGGCCGCTGCCGCCGCCGCTGGATAAATGCCGCCGCCAGAAGGGTCGGAGGATCGGGACGGTGGCGCAGAGCATGGTCAATGATTGCTCGACGAAAAACAAGATGTTGAGGAAGAGCGTGTACTCTGCCGTTTGCTTATCTGCCACTGCCAGGCACGTCAGAAGATTCCGGGGGGGGGGGGGGGGGGGGAAGCGGCCATGGAAAGCGAAATGAGCAAGCATAGTCTCTTCACATGTACACACATTTCAAGTCAATGGTCCGATATACGCCGAAAATCCCAGCCCTGGACACGACCCTCGACATTAGCATCACGCTCTTGTTGGCGTCGCGTTGAGATGAGACGGTGGTGGAACCCACAAAGCTCCCAAGCTCATGCCCACGGCAATAGTTCGCTTGTCGTTCTTCCTCATGTTGAGCTTCCAAATGAACACCCATGGGAGGCCTGCAAAGAGGAAATCGATATTGACGCATATCGCTTCGTTGTCACACACACATTTCGTTAGCACCCCTCCCATTTCGTCTTGACACACACAGGAGAGCTTCTTTCTCCTTATTGGAATTCTCACCTCCCAGCGTATAGCCAACTGGAGCAAGGTCGTCGCAAGTTCCCCCGAGGCCATGGGACCCGAGAACCACCGGCAAGCAGTCCCCCAAAATCATCCCAATCATGGCGATGCAGATGCCCACGACCGCCGTGCTGGCCGTCCACACGATAAGCCGGAGCCAGGGGCTCGTCATGATCCGCAGGAGAGCTAAACCATATGACAGCTTGGCCAAGGCGATGGCAGTGACGAGGGCGGCATGCGCGCCCAGCTCGGAGCTCATCGCCGCTGTGTACGTTCCCGGGTCGCTCGCGATGGTGACGATTCCGTAGCCGTAGAAGGACGCCC
Organism: Lasiosphaeriaceae sp. G1095; assembly: GCA_027569635.1. Classification (NCBI taxonomy): domain Eukaryota; kingdom Fungi; phylum Ascomycota; class Sordariomycetes; order Sordariales; family Lasiosphaeriaceae; species Lasiosphaeriaceae sp. G1095. The sequence goes on along the minus strand of JAPDFK010000331.1, from coordinate 292 downwards.
GTGTGACGAGGCCGCAGAAGGTGAACATGAATACCTAACATCATCAGTTGTCTCTCGGTTAGCGGGCCAGCCCCAGCATGCATGCATAGATAGACGCAACGAAATAGCCACCGGGGGGGGGGGGGGGGGGGCGAAAGGTACCCTAACTATGAAGGTAGGTTGATAGGAAGAGCAAACGGCTTAAAACCAGTAACATTTTTAAAAAGCGTATTGCGGGTTTTGGTTTATAATGGGGGGGGGGGGGGGGGGGGGGGGGGGGGGGGGGGGGGGGGGGGGGGGGGGGGGGGGGGGG
>JAPDFK010000330.1:0-51498 GCA_027569635.1 Lasiosphaeriaceae sp. G1095 | reverse complement strand
CCCCCCCCCCCCCCCCCCCCCCCCCCCCCCCCCCCCCCCCCCCCCCCCCCCCCCCCCCCCCCCCCCCCCCCCCCCCCCCCCCCCCCCCCCCCCCCCCCCCCCCCCCCCCCCCCCCCCCCCCCGAGTCGTGAGGTGCGTTGGTGCGATAAGACAATGGCCCGTGCCGTATCGCAGGCAGGGCTTTTCCAGGCGGTAAAGTCTTAGCATACAGGAAATGCATTATCTACGGTAATCAGTCCCCACAGTTTTGCCCCTCCTCCTAACCACAACGTCAAATTATTCTCCCTTGTGGCGGGCAGGAACGACCTCGTCAGTCAACCGCACGCGCTGTGTTAATATGGAAGGTACATGTACTTAAAGTGGATAGCCAGCTAGGCAGCTCAATTTCAGAGCTGCAGGCCATCTTCTCTGCAACATCAATTCAACATCCTTCGACCCCCCAGTCCAACATCGCACAGAACGCGACCCGAGATCCCACTTGGGTCCCTTGCCGATTCAAATGCAATTTTGAGCCAATCACCTCTTATACTCCATTTATTTTGCGCTGCGTGCTGTCTCTTCTCCGGCTGATCCGCCGACTGGATACGGGACTCTGGAAGGCCAGATCGGGCTGAGAGGGGGTGACTAAGCGGAGCTTTCGGCGAGACTTGTCCACTGCGCATTTCCAAGATGCCAGACTGCCCCTGTCTGCCCGCTGCACCATCCACTTCACGGCTCCCGAACCTGACGCAGAGTGGGTTTCTTGCAAGTTGCCAGTCGACGACTTTTCCATGCTGTCGGATGCAGTATGCAGTATGGGGTCCGACGCCGACGCCGCCGACCCATGGGGGGTGTATAGAAAGATGGCAGCTCCCCCGTTCTCGTCTTGAACATGTCTCCTCCTCATTGCTCAGACTGCGTTCCGACAATCGACAGGTCCTCTGCGACACTACTACCACTGGTGCCGTTCGCGAGCACGTCGTCACATCATGACAGTTCCTGGCTATGTCAGCGAGTCCGAGGAGGAGCAATGGCCCGGCTTCGAGGGCCACTTTGGCGACGCTGGCGACTGGGCGCTGAAGCCCATGGTGCAGGAGATGCGCCAACGCGACGAGCGTGCTGGACTCTCCCCGCGTGAGCTGGGCGTCACCTGGAAGGATCTCACTGTGCAGGCCGTCAGTGCCGACGCCGCCATCCACGAGAACTTTGTGTCGCAGTTCAACATCCCCAAGCTGGCCAGCGAGTCCCGCCACAAGCCGCCCCTCAAGACCATCCTCGACGCCAGCCACGGGTGCGTCAAGCCCGGCGAGATGCTGCTGGTGCTCGGCCGCCCGGGCTCTGGCTGCACCACGCTGCTCAGCATGCTCGCCAACAAGCGCCAGGGCTTTGCCTCGGTAACGGGCGACGTGCACTACGGGTCCATGGCCGCGAGCGAGGCCGAGCCGTACCGCAGCCAGATCGTCATGAACACCGAGGAGGAGCTGTTCTTCCCCACCCTCACCGTCGGCCAGACCATGGAGTTCGCAGCCAGGCTCAAGGTCCCAGCTCGCCTCCCCGACGGCGTCGCCTCGGCCCACCAGTCGCGAACCGAGACCCTCCACTTCCTCCTGGAGTCCATGGGCATCGAGCACTCCCAACACACCAAGGTCGGCAACGAATATGTGCGCGGCGTTTCGGGCGGTGAAAGGAAGCGCGTGTCTATTATCGAGTGCCTGACGACAAGAGCCTCGGTGTATTGCTGGGACAACAGTACACGCGGTCTGGACGCCAGCACGTATGTATCCTTCTCCCCTTTCTGCATTCTCCCCTTCAGTCTTGTTTCTTGGTCTTGGCAGCCGCTGACGTAGGCTGGAATGCGTGTTTCAGTGCTCTCGAGTACGTCAAGGCCATCCGGGCGCTAACCGACGTCCTGGGCATCGCTTCCATCGTCACTCTCTACCAGGCCGGCAACGGCATCTACAACCTCTTCGACAAGGTTCTCGTGCTAGACAGCGGCAAGCAGGTGTTTTATGGCCCGAGAAGGGAGGCCAGACCCTTTACCGAGAGTCTCGGGTTCGTGTGCAACGGCGGGGCCAATGTGTCCGATTACTTGACGGGTCTCACGGTCCCAACAGAGCGCCGGATCCGGCCCGAGTTCTCCCATACCTTCCCGCGCAACGCTGACATGCTCAAGGCAGCCTACGAAAGCTCGCCCATCTTCACTTCCATGACGGCCGAGTACAGCTATCCCACCACGGACGACGCCAAGGAGCGGACCCGGCTCTTCCGGGAGGGCGTCGCTGGCGAGAAGCACAAGCACCTGGCGGCGAACAGCACGTTGACGGTCAGCTTCCCCGCCCAGGTCCTGGCCTGCATTATCCGCCAGTACCAGATCCTGTGGGGAGACAAGGCCACTCTGTTGGTCAAGCAGGGCTCGACGCTGGTGCAGGCCGTCATCGCCGGGTCCCTGTTCTACAACGCGCCCGACAACTCGGGCGGCCTGTTCTCCAAGTCGGGCGCCCTGTTCTTCTCGCTGCTCTACAACAGCCTGCTCTCCATGTCCGAAGTCACCGACTCGTTCACCGGGCGACCCGTTCTCACCAAGCACAAGTCGTTCGGCCTGTACCACCCAGCCGCCTTTTGCATCGCCCAGATTGCCGCTGACATCCCGTCCATACTGTTGCAGATCTCCATTTTTGCGGTCATTCTGTACTTCATGGTTGGCTTTACGCTGTCAGCGTCGGCCTTTTTCACCTACTGGGTCCTGCTGTTTGCTATCACCATGGTACGTATTGTACCTTCCAGAATATTAACCCCGGGAGGGAGTAGCATACGTACCTTTGGTAATTAGGTACCTACCTTGGTTACTGACAATGACAACAACTAGTGCATGACCGCCATGTTCCGATGTGCTGGCGCGGCCTTCAAGACGTTTGATGGCGCGTCCAAGATTGCCGGGTTCCTGGTGAGCACGCTGATCATGTACTCGGGCTACATGATCCAGAAGCCGCAGATGCACCCTTGGGGAGTGTGGATCTACTGGATCAACCCGCTCGCGTACGGCTTCAACGCGCTGCTATCCAACGAGTTACACAACAAGATCATCCCCTGCGTGAGCATCAACCTGGTCCCCAGCGGCCCCGGCTACGACAACGCGCTACACCAATCGTGTGCGGGTGTGGGCGGTGCCGTCCAGGGATCGACCTTTGTGACGGGCGACCAGTTTTTAGCCTCGCTATCGTACAACCATGCCCACCTGTGGCGCAACTTTGGTATTGTGTGGATCTTCTTTGCCTTCTTCGTCGCCGTCACCATCGTCAGCACTAGCCGCTGGCGCCCGGCGGCGGAGGGTGGCCCGTCCTTGCTCATCCCGCGCGAGAAAGCCAAGTTTGCCCGCATTCTGCAGCCAGACGAGGAGTCGCAAGGGATCCAGCTGCACGACAAGCGGAGCGGCAGTGGGAGCAGCAGCAGCCGGTCCAACGCCACCTTGTTCGACAAGGCCGACAAGGACAACAAGAAGGCAGGGTCCGATGATGAGCCTGCACGTGAGGAGGACAAGGCCGATTCGAGTCTTATTCGCAACACGTCAGTGTTTACCTGGAAGAACCTGTGCTACACGGTCAAGACGCCGACGGGCGATCGCCTACTGCTGGACAATGTGCACGGATGGGTCAAGCCCGGCATGCTGGGTGCGCTGATGGGCTCGTCGGGCGCGGGCAAGACGACGCTGCTCGACGTGCTGGCCCAGCGCAAGACTGAGGGAACGATCCGGGGCTCCATCATGGTCGACGGCCGCCCTCTGCCCGTCTCGTTCCAGCGGTCGGCCGGATACTGCGAGCAGCTCGACGTCCACGAGCCCTACGCCACGGTGCGCGAGGCTCTCGAGTTCTCGGCCCTGCTCCGCCAGAGCCGCGACGTCCCCCGCGGCGATAAGCTCAAGTACGTCGACACCATCATCGACCTGCTGGAGCTACATGACATTGCCGATACGCTCATTGGCAGCGTGGGCAACGGCCTGACGGTCGAGCAGCGCAAGCGCGTCACCATTGGGGTCGAGCTCGTCTCCAAGCCGAGCATCCTCATCTTCCTCGATGAACCCACCTCGGGGCTCGATGGCCAGTCGGCCTACAACACGGTCCGGTTCCTCCGCAAGTTGGCGGACGCTGGCCAGGCTGTGCTCGTCACCATTCATCAGCCGTCAGGCCAGCTGTTTGCCCAGTTCGACACGCTGCTGCTGCTGGCCAAGGGCGGCAAGATGGTCTACTTTGGCGACATTGGCGACAACGCCCAGACGGTCAAGGCCTACTTTGCCGCCAACGACATGCCGTTCCCCGAAGGCGCCAACCCGGCCGAGCGCATGATCGACATTGTCAGCGGCCATCTGGGCGACGGGCGTGATTGGAACGAGGTCTGGCTGGCGTCGCCCGAGTGCGCCGCCGCCGAGGCCGAGCTCGACCGCATCCTCAGCACCGCCGCCGCCAGCTCCCCGGGCACCGCCGACGACGGTCACGAGTTCGCCATGCCGCTCTGGGACCAGGTCAAGATCGTGTCGCAGCGCGCCAACGTGTCTCTGTTCCGCAACGTCGACTACATCAACAACAAGATTGCCCTCCACATTGGCTCCGCCCTCATCAACGGCTTCTCCTTCTGGATGATTGGCGACTCGGTCAGCGACCTCCAGCTCCGCCTCTTCACCATCTTCAACTTCATCTTCGTCGCCCCGGGAGCCCTGAACCAGCTTCAACCCCTCTTCATCGACCGCCGCGACATCTTCGAGACGCGCGAGCGCAAGTCCAAGATGTACTCGTGGGTCGCCTTCGTCACCGGGCTCATCGTGTCTGAGTTCCCCTATCTCTGTGTCTGCGCCGTGCTGTACTTTGTCTGCTGGTACTACACCGTCGGCTTCCCCAATGACCCCAACCGGGCTGGCGCCACTCTGTTTGTCATGCTCGCCTACGAGTTCATCTACACTGGCATTGGCCAGTTCATCGCTGCCTACGCAAAGAACGCTACCTTTGCCGCCCTTACCAACCCACTACTGATTGGCGTGCTTGTTTCTTTTTGTGGTACGTAATGGTTCTGATAGTACCCAATACCCCTCATATATACATACTACTAGTATACCACCAGTAAGCATCTATTATGCCACTTTGAATGACACTAATTCGTCTCTTCCTCTCCTTTAGGCGTACTTGTCCCCTATGGCCAGATCCAAACCTTCTGGCGTTACTGGATCTACTGGATGAACCCCTTCAACTACATGATGGGGAGCATGCTCGTCTTTGACATCTGGGGCACTGACGTCACCTGCGCACCCCACGAGTTCGCCCTGTTCGACCCACCCAACGGCACCACATGTGCCAAGTACCTTACTGGCTACATGCAAGGCATGGGCGCCCTCAGTAACCTGGTGAACCCCGAGGCCACAGCCGGGTGCCGCGTTTGCCCATATCGCGACGGGAGTGACTACGTGCGCATGCTCAACCTGAACGAGTACATGTATGGCTGGAGGAACGCAGCCATTGTCGTCCTCTTTGCCATAAGCTCATATGCCATGGTCTACGCGCTCATGAAGCTCCGAACCAAGACCTCCAAGAAGGCAGAGTGATGTGTTTATCTTACTGACACCTCCCTTCTTCCCATCCCTTGACTTTTCTTTTTAAATTTTCTCTTTTTATTCTTTTCCTTTTAAAGTCTTATACACGTCATTTACCTGGCGGGCATGACAAGAAAGAGTTTCTTTTGTACAGCTACTAGACGGGAGAACGTAGACTTCATAATTGTATTTCTCCTTTGTCGACCTCACTCTGCATGCTTTCTGGCATTTATCTGGTTGGGATTAGAGGGTGAATATGGAGTTATTATACTGTTTCACATCATACAATGCATGTGTACACTGTCACCACAAAAATACGTATCCAGTTCCCAAATGGTTGAATTGGCCATTCCAAATGTGCTTCTTTTCGTCTTTGAATGTCGCCAAAACTCATCCTTCAAGGCTGCCACCATCTTGGAACCAGCGTCACAAGTGAAGGCGAGTCAATTTTGCTTGCCCAGTGCCTTGTTTAACCTGACCAGGTACCTACGTAGTCACAGACATTGTTGATGTTCACACAGTCACTTGTACTGACTTTTTGAAGAGTCTGTCGACAGTCACAAGCGGCCAATCTGAAAGACTCCTCCCAGCCTGGTGGCAACTCAATGCAACTCAATGTTGAGCCCGGCAGACATATTGCCGAATATATGGCTATGTCCGAAAATGACGACTTCACAGTGGTACATCCTGGGTCCAGAGCCAAGAGACTTGCCAAGGACACTTATACCCCCAGCCAATATCAGTACGTCAGATGATGTGTTACTTGGGGAATTCATATTGACCCGACAGTATCAGCCGGTGGATATTCAAAGTGATCCACTGCTAGACCATGCAACTACATTTGTAAGGCCCAAGTTCATGCTTCACTGTCGATGGTTGGATATTTACACCTCTTTTGTGCCTGTCACGCCATCACATCAAAATATCCTCAAATCTGCAACTCTCGATCAAAAATCAAGGCACGGTAGTTTCAAGTTGTTTTTGGATCTTTTACTCGTTTGATGCTCGCTTTACCACTTGTTACAATACTTTCATTGTGCAAAACACCATTTCACTAACCTAGGTGAGCCACTCCGCTCTAAAGCAGTGGTTTGTCAATATTTCAAGTACAATGGGCGCCCATCCGCTCTTTAGATGCTGTGAGGTAATCACTCGCCTGCCATTCATTGCCCAGATACTTTGATTTTTATTTCCACAAACTAGTGTACTACTTTCTGGTAGTATTATTGAGTATCACGTCATTGTGCATTTTCTGTGTCTCGCACCGTGAATCGCCAACCTTTAGGTAGTGATAGGGAGGTCATTTGACGGCTTGTGCCATAACGGTGTGGTGGAGAAGAGGACATGGATGGAAAAAGAAGACAGCTCGTGGTCAAAATAAATGAAGCATTCTCTCAACATACCCGATTCTTTGATAGTGCGAATGCTGGTCATCTCCTAACAAACCTCAAGACATGCCACAGGGTGAACGGGAATAAATAAACTACCGATATAGACGGGCACAGACGACACTGGTTATTCCATTTCCAATAACAAATAGCAAGGAAATATCAATCCAACTCTGGATGCGGTCAGTCGTTTAAATTACCGACCGCACTTGGACCCGATTATCTGCCGCAGCAGACTCAAAGTGAAGCAGTGCCAAGGACTTCGGAGTCTCCTTCCAGTCTCCCGAGTGAGTGAGTCTCATTTGGCCAACCGTCCGCCAAGGACAACAGCGCTTGCTAACCCTGAAGTGTAATTCTGTAGAGGCGCGCAGTAGGTGGTTTCGATAGTGGAAGATTTCCCCATCCGATGCCGATCTCCAATGGACGCTTGTCAAAAAAAGGCCGTACACGGCAAAATGAGCAGGTCTGCTAAACCTGAACATGCGGAGTGCATGATTGGGCAGGGTAATGTTTTACATATTGCCCCCACAATATGATCAACTTGTAGAACGGCAATTCGGAGTTGCAAAACAGGGCCTTGGTTCTGGCCATGACTTGCAGACGATGGGTAAGGTACGACGTTAAATATACGGTACTCGTCGCACAGATTTCCCTGGCTGACTCTTTTCTGTCTCTCTCGTCAGCTCGTCAACACTTGTTCAAGTTTCTTGACTAGTAACTGTGAACATGTCACCTTGTACTTGGTTTGGTCTCTTGGCGGGCTTTGCGGCTGTTGCTCAGGCCCAAAGCGGTGGCAGCGCCATGCTGCGCTTTGGCTGTTCCAACATTGTCATCGACCGCATCGATCCGTACGCGACTCTCCCCAACGTGGAGCGACATCCTGAACACAGCTGATCTTTGTTTAGCCTCGTTGACCCTGGAAAGATCCCATCGCCTCATGTTCATCAAATCATTGGAGGCGTATGCAACCCGCCCCCTATTGTCCTCTCCCCGGGCTGTCCCCTGACTGACTGACTGACTCACCTCTTTGTCTAGGACGCCTTCAATGCGACAATGCCTGTAGGCGACATTTCTGAGATTGCCAAGTGCACCAGCTGCACCTTTGCCGAGGACTTTTCCAACTACTGGACGGCCAATGTCTACTTCAAGGCGCGCAACGGCACATACAAGCGCGTGCCGATCATGGTCAATGATGCCATCGGCGCTGCGAACGGCGGTATGACTGTTTACTACAGTGCCCCGTAAGCCACCCCCCCTCCCTTCTGAAACCAAACAAGACTACCTGTTAAGACTCCCTGTTGACTTTGGCTTATCCAGTGGTAAAAACACGGTCACCGCCTTCAAACCTGTAAGCTCTGCAAGGCCGCGAACCATGGATCCAGGGATGCTAATATGTCTCTTCGTAGGGGTTCCGAATGTTCTCTGGCGATGCCAAGCGTCGTGCGCCGACCAACTTAGGAAAAAGTACCCAGAGCTGTTTCCGCTGCTACGACGGGCCCAACTTCAAGGGCAATGTCAACTCACCATGCTTTGATCCCGTGCGCGATACCGAGGGCTTCCCAACAAAGCCGTGCCTTGGCGGATGGCGGTCTAGCGTTTTGTTTCCCATGTTAGTTGATCCCGTACAGTGTCTCCTGGTTACTATTTGGGCTACAAAAATGCTGACTGGCTGTCACTCCTTCTAGCTGCTGGGATGGCAAGAATCTCGACAGCCCGAACCATGCGGATCACGTCGCGCACCCGGTTGGCGGGCCAGCATCATTCACCTCTATGGGCGGAAAATGCCCGTCGACGCACCCAGTCAAGATCCCGCAAATTCACCTCGAGGTATGCATGCATCTATATGGCTCCCTGATGGAGGATAAAACAGCTAAAATGAGCTCCAAAAGATTGTCTGGGACACTACCAACTTCAACAACAAAAACGAATGGCCCGCAGATGGCTCCCAGCCATTTGTCTTGAGCCATGGCGATACGTAAGAGTCCCTGCTCGAAGAAAATCGCATGTAACACAACTAACGCAAGCCGCAGTACTGGATACGGACAACACGGTGACTACGTCTTCGGCTGGAAGGGCGACTCGCTGCAAAAGGCCATGGATAATGCTTGCTTTGCTACCAACTGCAAACAACTCAAGTCACAAACCTTTCCCCAAGCAAACGCTTGCCTGGTAAAGACTGCAGTGAAAGAAAACAACGATGGATGTAAGTTTATCCTCGCTGATGAATGCACGGCAGTTTCTAATTTGACATGGCAGGGCTCGAGCACCTTCCGGGGATGGAGATGTAGGGCGACTCTCAGTTTTAGTTCGCAGAATTCACACTCCTCGTTGAAAGCACCTGCTGAAGAGAGACCGAAAGATATAAAATAGCTATCAGGCTAAACATAAGAGAATAAAGAACCGTGTTGCTTTCCAACCGGCAATTGCTTGCATATCCAATACATGTCCAATACCTTTCACATCTTCACCTTTGGGGGAGCCATGACATTCTCAGATGGCTGGAGAATATGATGTTGGCTTTCCATGTCCTCGCTTCTCTTCTTCCCCGAGCCGTCGTCGATATCCTCTAGCTCTGTATATGAGAACCAGTGTGCCTTGCCAGTCTGACTAGCAGTCGTTTCCGAGCTTGAGGCGGCAAGGTTTGTCTTCCGGGTCCGGCCAGACCCTGCTGACGGCACATGATTACTGGGACCCGAGGCGCTCTTGACCAAGGAGCCCATGAAATGGGGGAAATGATGGGCGATGAGTGGCCTTATAGCAGGAACACTAGACAAGGTGATTGCGGAACCAAGTTCTGCGATGGACCAGATGCAGATATCGACGACATCCCCTATTCTCTTGTTAGAAGATCACAAATCAATAGATCTGATACCCATTTGAAGGAAAGGGATAAGAAAAAGATGTGGTGGTAGTTCATGGAAACAAAACTCACAGGTCGGATCTTTGGATTGGTTCAGGTTGTGCAAGTATGGCAAGCGTACTATGCTCGAAATAAGGGTACTGGGTAATTATATGTTAGCATGAATTTGGCATGGAAACCAAGGCCGCAAGCACCCGGATATGGGGTGTGGCTTCACATACAAGACTCCGACAGAGCAAACGGTAAGGAGCTCGTACTTCCGCCTCTTGGACAGGTTGAGGTCTTGTGCTTGTTAGCTTTGCCGCCCGAATGGCGATAGTATTTGAGGAGGACTTACGACGAAAGATAAACCATGGTAGCGATAAGATGATGATGTCGGTGGTCATGTTCAATGACGCATCCACGTAGTAAAACTTGGGCTGGTCAAAACAAGACCCTTCGATGGTCTTGTCCCAGTAAAAGTTGAGAGGACGGCATTGGAGGAATAGGGCAATGGTGAAGGCACTCTCAGAAGCCACCACCCACGCGGCAAGGCCATAGAGGGGCTTCCTCCACGAGTGGTCCGGGGGTAGAACTCGGAGGAGAAACATGAGAATGGATAGCTTGATCACGCCTAGTGCCGGGGGATATAGGACCTGGGAAGTGAAGCCACACTGCAGACATGGAAACCTTAAAGTTAGTGAGTGTTTTCTTGCCCGCGGATGGATTAGGTGAGTCTTGCCTTTTGCATGCTGACTTCAGTCTCGTGTCGGACATCTTTCATGTGGAGGCCCAGCCCGTAGATAACAGCTGCTCTTGTTAGTTTGCGTCGTTGTGCGGAAGGCGAGAGAGCGCATCTCACCGTAAATTGTTGCAATCATGAGGCCAGTGTAGAGGACCTAGAGGCGTGGTATTAATGTCTCTCATAGCCGTGACTGGGGCATGTACTTGGGCAATCCTGCACGTACAAATCCAACAGCGATGAGGACATCATCAGCACCGATTTTGGCGAATTTGAATCTTGTGTACAGCCGCAGACAGACAGCTATGAATGCCAGAGGCACAAATGCGCCCATGAATCCATAAATGGTTGAGGCGCGGGACTCCAGCCCTCCCTAGGTACATTGAAACGCGTTTTTTAGTGGTCCAGAAATCATGGTTTGCTTGGGGAGAAAGGGGAGCCACCACTTACCAGATCCCGGGCCAACAGGGCCAAATTCACAAACACCATGTTTAACTTTTGACTTGTAAACAGTGATCGGGGTAATTCGATGGGCGCGACCGACGACAGTCAAGTCATGAACCAGGCCTGGGTCAGCACCGCCAGGGTGGATCGCTTTAAGTAATAAAGCGGCATTCCACCTGGATTTTGCAGGCGATCTTCAAGTTCCAGGTTTGTGCGCCACCGTCCACGCCAGGAACCGCTCAGACGCGTCCAATGAATGAGCGCAATGCAGGCCGCACGACACGGGTTAGTGTCCCATGGGACCGACGACCTTGGCCGGGGAGCCAATGCAGCGCGGGGAGTGCCTGCCGATGCCCATTCATCATTCATGGGAGGGAGGGGGCTCTGCCTGCCGTGACCCTCTTGTCGCTGTGGTTGGTTGACTCCGCAATCGACAAGTTCGCCCAGGCCAAGCAGGGCCTTGTCTGTGCGATGGGTCGCACGGACGAGAAGGATGGGAAAGATCTCCTCTTACATACCAGCTACCAGCACTAGCAGTCCAAAAGACGGGAACCTCGACAAAACGGAAGATCAACAAGTTCACGATGACTGGTTGGAGCGGGGCTCGTGCACAGCTTCTTCTAATTATGTTCAATACAATGCATGCATCCACATCCATACAAACCTGATCAAGTCCCCTGGAATCTGTATCATTCTCTCCAACTCTTTTGCTATACTTGCTCAACCGACCAGGACTCCGTTCATTTCCCTCTCAGAGATTTTGCTATCTCACCCAACCACCCAAACAAAAAGCTGGAACGTGGCGTGTTTCTTCCCACACTGATCGTCCCGTCTCTGAACGCTTGGACTTAGGTGGGTGAGACGCTCGGACGCGGCCAAAGCACCTGCATGGCGACAACTTCACCACATGTGCACTAGCATAGAAGGGCGGGATGTGGGGCGCGGCAGAGTTGAGAGAGACCTATGGAAAGCCCTTTCAAAGTGACGGAGAGAAATAAACTCAAAATGAGGTAGGGCTGAGAAAGGAACAAACAAAACAATGCGGAAAAGGGGGTGGGGAGAGTTGGCCCATGTTGAGGCACAGCAAAACCCAAGAGGGAAGGCTTCAGGCCAAAACGTGGTTGGAGGAAGAAGGGACGGACGGCAGTGGCTGCAGAGAAACTGGGAGAGGGAAAGCGTGCGGGGTTGCCGGGAGGAGGGCGGTTGGGCGGTAAGGATGTCCTCGACTGGTTATTGGTGGCGCAAATGCCACCACACCCCTCCGTCTTCCAACGTCGAATTGAGAAACAAGGAGAGGGATAATAAACCGGCGTTGTCGTGATTGGCATTGACCAGTGAACCTCAAGTCTCGAGTCTGGGGCAGGCACAAGTAAAATACCTACATGTACCTTCGAGCATATTTACCTAGGAAAGTACCCGAGATGCAGAAGCAGCATGCTCCCCAAGACGTTTTCTTCCGGTTCCACTTGGACTGGGCGCGGCACCGGGAGGTGGGGGACACTAGAGTAATAATTTTGACCCAGCTCGACGGACCAACCATGGACATGTCTTAACCGGAATTCGTCATCCCCGCGCCTCTGCTTCCATGCTGGTTGACTCTTTCTCTGCTGCTCCCCAGAAACATGGTTACATGGCCTGCCACAACAGGCAGCTTTTACAGATGTGGTGAGCAACTCGGCTGCGGCTACATGACCTGTGGATTGAATTACGTGCCAGGCGCGTAGCTTTGCCGCATAAGGGCAGGTACCGTTGCTGGACAAACCCGCGGATCCAGGGCGAGAGAATGTATTTAGGTAGGTAGCGAGGCCGTCTTTCTGCCGTCCATGCTGAGGATCCCATCCAATCCAGCCCAACTATCCAGCAGCCAGTACCGGTACCAGAGTTGAGGTGCCAGAGCCAGAAAGAGACAAAAAGCGCCGGTCGATCTTGCCTCCCTCCCACCCCGCCGCTCAGATGTTGTTCGCCGCTGGTGTGGTTGCCTCGCTGGCACTAGCACTGTCCGTCAGGTCCGCTCCCACCACTGAGAGCGAGAGCGAGAGGCCCGCTGTGTCAAGCCCATTCCCCGCCCCGGGCAGTGCGACCTATGACTATGTCGGTATGTTCCAAAGCAGACAGACACATTGCACGCACAGACAGCCTGAGCACAGTGAGCTGAGAACAGGATTCATTTTGACTAACACACTTGGTTTGTAGTTGTGGGTGGCGGAACAGCGGGCTTGACCATTGCTGCTCGGCTGGCGGCGTCGGGCTGCTCGGTCAGCGTGGTCGAGGCTGGCGGCTTCTATGAGACAGACAGCGGCAACCTGAGCACGGTCCCCGGGTTTGCTTTTTCGAATCCAGTGCTCGCACCCGTCGAGTTCTTCCCCCCCATACCGAACCTGGACTGGGAGCTCCTGTCAGAGGCGCAGACGGGCGCCCAGAACCGCAAGGTGCACTATGCCGCCGGCAAGACGCTCGGCGGCAGCTCTGCCATCAACACCATGTGCTACCACCGCCCAACCAAGCAGACCTTCCAGCGGTGGGCTCAGGCGGTGGGACATGCGAGCTACGCCTGGGCCAGCATGCTGCCCTTCTTCCTCAAGTCGACGACGCTGACGCCGCCCAACTGGCTCAAGCGCCAAGCCCCCAACGCCACCTTCACCTACGACCAGGCCGTCTTCTGCTCCGGGCTGCCGACCTGTGGGCCTCTCCAGGTGTCGTACGCGAACTGGGCTGATCCGACCAACTCGTGGTTCGCCGTCGCCCTCCAGGCCATCGGGCTCACCCAAAATACCATTGGCTTCAACAGCGGCGTTCTGTCAGGGGGTGCTTACACTACCGAGACCATCTCACCCCAGGCTGTCCGGTCCTCGTCCGAGTCCAGCTACCTGGCCAAGGCCCTGGCCCAAACCCAGATCAAGGTGTACAACCGGACCCTCGCTTCCAAGATCCTCTTCGCCGGGACTGCGGCGATTGGAGTGTCGGTCTCTACCAACGGCGTCGACTACACGCTGACGGCACGCAAGGAAGTCATTTTGTCGGCCGGCACTTTCCACTCGCCTCAGCTGCTCATGCTGTCCGGTATCGGACCCCAGGCCAAGCTCCAGTCCCTCGGGATCCCCGTCATCTCCAACCTGCCTGGCGTCGGACAAAACCTGCAGGATCCAATCTTCTTCTCAGTGCAGAGCGGGGTCAAAACGCCATCTCTCGCAAGTGAGCTCGCCGACCCAGCGCGGCAGAGCACCATCCTGCAGCAGTATACCAGCGACCAGGCTGGCCCCTTGAGCTCAGCCGGGGGGTACATTGCATTTGAGAAACTCCCAGCGGCGTCGCGACAAGCCTTCTCGGCGCGGACATCGTCATTGCTCGCAGGGCTCCCTGCTGATGTACCCGAGATCGAGTACCTCGCTGGTAGCTTCCCGGGAACCGGCAATGGCGTGACCACGGTTGGCGATCTCAGCGCCGCCATCCTCAACCCCTTTTCACGTGGTTCTGTCACCATCTCGAGTGCCAGTATAGTCGACAAGCCCGTTATCGACATGGGTTGGCTCACCGACCCTGCCGACGCCGAGGTAGCTGTTGCCTCGTTTAAGCGTCTTCGTCAGGCATGGAGTGCTCCCGCCATCAGCGCCGTCAAGGTTGGCGGTGAGGTTACCCCAGGCCCGTCAGTGCAGACAGATGCAGAAATCCTGGCGTACGTCCGCCAGAATGCCATCCAGATCTGGCACGCATCTGCAACCAATTCCATGGGCGTCAACGCGTCAGCCGGTGCCGTGGTTGACTGGTGCGCCAAGGTGTTTGGCGTAAGTGGCTTGCGAGTTGTGGACGCTTCAGTCTTGCCCTTTGCGCTCCCAGGCCACCCGCAAGCAACCATCTACGCCCTCGCCGAGAAGATTGCCAACTCCATCCTCACCGGTGTTTAACTTGGTGCACGACATTGGAGGAGAGGGGTGTTTGGAGGAGTGTCTTGGAATGCAAATTCTGGAAGACATGTGCATGTATAGAAACAAATATAGTGGCACTGCTAAATGATAATAAACAAAACCCATGGATTTAACGAATATTATGCTACGGTGCATGGAGTTGCCTGGTAATAAGGATGTACGGCGGGAGCATTCCGCATCTCGGGGTTAATGAGCGTCGCAAATCAATATCAGGCCTTCATTTACCCCGGACTGGGATGGCAGCGTCCCAATTTCCCCGCCATAGAAAACAGGCCGCGGTGGGTACTTACCTGCAAACTATGAATTGCCGGGATGAATAGGTGGGAAATTACTCGTAGGCTATCAAAGAATATAAACTGAACAACGGTTCACACTCTTAAGAATCTGACTGACTCTCGTTCTCTCCCAAGATCACCCAAATCCAGTCAGTCAGTACATGTACCGGAAGTAACCATGCCGACTTTAGAGCAAGTGGTCTTTGCTGCCGTGGTGGCAGCATCCTTTGTGTCCTCACTCCCATCAACACCACCACCGGCTCAATTTACGGCAAACCCGCGCGTCGGACCAGGCGGCACGCGGTACAAAGACTCGGCTCACTTCCGAATATACGGGGCAACAAGCGATGCCGTGGCCGACGGGGCCATTGCCATGCTTGAGGCGGCCAACTCGTGCTTTGTCGACGACCTCGGTTGGCGGAGTCCTGGTTTGAGTTTCAGGCAAGAGACAGACGATGGGCCGTGGAACAAGCTCAACGTATACCAAGTCGACACCCTGCCGGGCGCGGCTGCCAACACGCCAACGGACCAGACACTCGGGCTTGCATGGCTCAACGTTGTCAAGGACTACATGACGGAGCCAAGTGTTGTGGTCCACGAGTTCGGGCACGCAATGACGTACTGCGAGCATTGGTGGATCGACCAAGTCCGGACCGGTGCCTGGTGGGAGACAATTGCGAATTTCGTGGCCGACACGTATCTCACGTCGCCATACTGCGCCAAGGCAAGGGCCAAATTCAACCAAAAGGAGGGCAGCACCCTCATCGATCTCAAAAAGGTCATCGGGGACTCGTACCAGGTCATTGTTGACGGCACACGCGACACTGGCAACTACTATCAAGCATGGCCCTTCATCACATACATGCACAATAACCCAGACAACTTTACAGGGCTGGGAACGGCAATGTTCCCTGCAGTGTGGACCAAGTACAAGCGCAGTAGCAACGAGACGCCACTCCACGTGATGGAGCGCATTGCGGCACCGACCAAGATGCAGACTATCGTGGCAAGGTACTGGGCCCGGATGGCCTTTGTCGACATTGGTCACCCCAAGGCGCAGGCGCAGTTTACGAGCCAGCGGAAAAGTTTGAACTACGCCAACTTGGACTCGCAGGGGAGTGGGCGGTACCGGGTGAAGAGTGCGAGGCGGCCGCGGTACTTTGGAGCCAATATCATCCCACTCAAGGGGACAGGCAACATTGTGGTCAGCGTTACACCAGCCACATCCATCACCGCGATACTCTCAATCAGGGCTGCAAATGGCAATGTCAAGTACATTGATTTGCCAGGTGGCAGTGGCCAGGCGTCTGTGGCGAGCGGCGAGGAGGCAATGCTTGTGATTGTCAACACGCCGAGCTCCCTGGCGCTGTTCGACCCGTTCCAGCTCACGGCAGAGACAAACACGGGAATAGACTACCAGCTCCAGCTGACAGGGGCAACAGCGTAGATGAATGAATACATGTAGTGGGAAATAGCCCTTGGCCTGCAAAGAGCAAGTCTGCTAATGTCGTAATGAATAATTATTCGAAATATCCTATGCTTTGTAGAGAACTTTGAGTAATACCATGACGAGAAATAGCTCATGAGCTCCTCTCAGTTTGAACTTTCATTCCGAAGGAACTGCCCCTCTGAACTCACCCATGTCTCTTGCAAATAGTCACAGTCGGCGCCAATTTACGGGGGAAAGCAGTGGTTTATTCGGCAAGGTTATGCAGAGTACGTCGGGAATTATTCGGAAGCATGTCCTATGAAAGAGGCAGGTGCTTGTGGGCCGCCACGCTGCTCTTAATTTGATGCTTGCCATCTCGACTTCCCATTCTTCTTCTTTTATGCGGCGTTGCAAGTCTTGTTTTATTTCCTCATTTACGCTGGATGTCTAGTTGCTTGAGTACGTCAGATTGTGGTGATTCTGTGTATTATAATATCGTAACTCGGTCGAGCTAAAGCAATATATACGGACACCTTCGCCAACACCCTTACTTTTAGCATAGTTATCTTGGGAGCATACTCGGGCAGATTACTCTCTTCGCCAACAGCAGGCCTGTCAAAGAATAGGACTGCAAAACACTCTTTCCGCAGCTCAAAAGCTACCACGGCGTTGAAGTATTGACGGGTTAACAGGTAACTAGTGTCACGATGTCGAGGGTTACATAATGAGAATATTGTCTATTAGCTCGTCTAGGGAGAGTACTTTCTTTTCTTCTCTTGTCTCGGGACGGAATAAACTTCGTGCTTGTGAATGCCAAGTGTCTATATGAAACCGTCATAATGCGGTTCGACTTGGAGTCTCTTGAGAGCTGGCATCTCGTCCGTATCTATTTTGGCCGTATGATTCACAACACGGCGGCCTTGCCAGTCCTGTCCCAGGTGCTAGGCATAATGGGAAATCCACGAACCGGCAAGGTACTAATATTAAGAAGATGGGATTGTGTCTTCCTTCCAGATCAGTGCACCCCCGTGTTAGCGAACGTGGGAGGCTTCGGGTGGTTTTAAAACCAACTCCTTCGCTTTTTGGTTTTTGAGGTTGCAAGTTCGAATTCTCCTTTTCTGTGCTTTTTTTTTTTTTCTCTTCTTCGTTTTGTCTGCTCTGCCACTCGAAAATTTTTTTTTTGTTAAGATTAGGGAGTTTGATTCTAATATTAGTGGGCAAGTATTCGCAACCTCATTCTTAACTACTCCAATATTACACGCGGATGTACTTTTTGTTCTCTACATATTCTGTGCTGGCGAGCGCTTTAATATTATTTGTGCATATGAAAGGTGGGTTATGTTCGCCCCAGAATCCCCAAGCGAATGGTAGAACTGTTTACACAGTACCATGTTTTTGGCTCAGGTCCTTCGGGCCTCTCAGCCCTTCGACGCTTAGGACGGTGGCGTACCAGCTACTCCGCATCGCCCTCAAGTGATTCGCGCCAAGAAACCATTATCATGTCCCGTGGGAATGTGTTCATGTATGCCAAGCTTAGTTCTGGGCGAGGCTTGTCTGCACCAAGCCTTTTCTGGGCATCGATCCCTGTTATCACCAACGTATCCCGGACGAGAGGCGGCATCTCATTGATTGGAGATCCTGGTCGTGGGCGTTCACCACGATGAATCCAAAGTGGAAAAACATGCAACCTTGCGGAGATTAGCTTGGCATGCCTATCGCAATCGTGGGCGATGGTGGTTAGGCTTCTGTCCTTTGTTTTGGGCGTTTGTTTCTTGCTGTGATTGGGTGATCCTGCTTCGGGAATGTCAATTGGCCCCGCAGCCCAAGAGTCCAAAACGACGCCGGCCTGCGCCTCGATACTAAGGGTTGTTGGAACGTCTTCGGTATAATTTGAATGGAAATCCTCATCTGCTGCCGGTCCAGCTCCGTTAGGAGCTCCTCTTCCGTCATGCTCATATTTTCTTGGCTTGCTCTTGTCGCTACTGTCTCTCGTCTCCTGAGTTGATCACCGTCACCGTCACTCACTTCGCAAACAGCAATACACAGCACCTGTCACTGACATGCATTCCGCTCCGCTCGTCAGTCTCGCCGTGCTGGCTTTGGCAGGTCTCTCCCGAGCCCAGACAGTCGACCCAAACTGCTTCTCCTCGGGCCAGTAAGTTTCCCACCACCCGCGCCTCCAGCAAGTCCGCAGAGAAGAGGATAGAAGATAATAAATAAGACTAACAATCCCTCTCTCCTCCCAGCCCCTACCAAAACTGCGTCCAAGCCACCCTCGGCACCACCTCGTCGGTATGCAGCTACTTCAATGACAAGGTCGCCCAAACCTCGTGCAACTGCAGCACCTACTTGGTCAAGTCAGCCTGCTGGGTAAAGGACTGCCACACCGACGACTTTTACAAGATGTTCCCCGCTGCCACAAGCGTTTGTCCTACCCTCAAGGCCCTCGCGACGGCCACGGCCGGGAGTAACAGTGGTAGCGGCGGCGGCGGGGCTGGTGCGGGAACTAGCCCGGGAACGGGGGCGACGGCGACCCCGGCACCTACCGCCACTGCTTCTCTCAATGGAGGGAAGTCGTCTTCGAATCTTGCGGCCCCGGCAGCTATCACGGGCCTGCCTGTCGGAGCGGCGCTGGGGCTGCTTATGATGGGCGCCCAGGCTGTGTTGTGAGGGAATTCGGTGATCTGGTGGATTACTGGTGTGTTGCTCTGTGGGAGGATGGGAGTGGAACGAATGGTACAGGGTGTTGGCTGGCCTGTCAAGATGATGGGGCGCATTGCGATGGCGTGGTGGTGTGAGAGATTTGAGTGGAATAGGCGAGTGACTCTAATATATGAAAGTCTCTGGTGAGATGAGCGCATGATCGAAGGGTGTGATGGAGATTCTTGAACGTGGAAGTCAGCTAGGCTGGGAGCGAATTTAATGATTGTCATCGTTTCTGGGTCTCGAGGACCACCTGCTCGTGCCAAGTTGTCAGGGTCAAGTTGTGCGCTCTGCGGTATTGACCACAGTCTACCATCAAGTTACAGGAATGTTGATTCTGAGTTTGGTTTGCTATTTTGACGCTGTCTTGTAAGTATAATCCGACCTACAGGCTGGACGCACCCCGATTACGGAATCGTCGGTTGAGGGTGTTCATGCATCTGCAGGCTCCTCGCCGTTTTCATTGGAAATAAATGACCGACCCGTGGCGCGTCCACGGCGCGCCCAGCAGCTCATCCCCAACCATCACCGAAACTGTGGCAGAGCCCAAATCGCACACCATTCCACCTCACGCCTAATTATATCACCTGACACCCCTCGGAGTTCTCAATCAACACCAGAAGCCGGAAGGAGTATCGGTGAACCACAGCAGCTTCGTCTCTCCCGGGCAAAACGGATGGTCTTCGGGCACTGTGGGTAGGTGCTCCTTGGCCTCCATTAAATTCGGGAGACTGTGAGTCAAATTCCTTGCCATTTCTCATTGCGACGCCAAATGGGTTTGAGGGTGGATGCCTTCAAGATGGATTCCTGTGTTCCGCAATCTACATGCCTCCGGTGCTCTCTGTGGGCACTCTCCGATGGCGAGAGAACAACCTTATTTAGATCTGCTCTCGGCACTGTTCGGGCAATTGAGTCGAAAACCGGACATGGCTCCTGGGGTGCTCCTGTGGTTCCAGCGTTTTTGAGGTGGCGCGAGATTCCATTCCTCGTCTAACTGCCGAGCTCAGGTCAACTCTCAACATGGTTGGGAACACATTCAAGTATCCGGCATCCTTGAATTGATATTTGATGACCTGGAAAGCCTGGTGAGTAAGCCGGAGGAAAACCAAAATTGACAGAAGCCCGAGGATACGCGCTTGCGACAACAGCATCTTGTCCTCCATCGGATTTTAAGGCAACAATGGGCAATGCAAAGGAACAATGCACGTACGTTGAATGCGAATCCGGAGCCAACCACCTGATGTTGTTACAGAGATGACTCTCTCGCTAGGTAACCGGGAGCAGCTAATTATTCGCAATTCTGATACACGAAGATTCCAACATCAACACCGAGATCGCTCACGAAAGCAGGAAGCTAACTGAAGCTACACGGCGGGACGGCTCTTCCATGAAAACTATTGCCGTCCTCGCCATGGCCTTCCTGCCTTCATCATCATCGTTAGCCTCGGAGTCGGCTTCACAGCGATCTCGCCACTCGAATGCTCGACCACGGCTTTCGACTTGACGGCCCGGTCCGCGAGCGGGTCCGGCGCCACCTGCAGCGCCGTGCAGATGGGCTGGTTGTAGTCGGGCAGGTTTGTAATTTTTGTAATTCCCCGGTTCAGATTAGGTTTTCTCTTTATTTCTCCATTTCCTCTCCTCTTTTCTCTTCTCTTGCTTCTATTTAAAAAACCCCATTTTATTCTCAATAATAAATATCCCTATCCCAAAATCCAATAGTAATAAAGACTAGACGTAGCTATTAAATAGGACAAGCAATTAAATATTAAAAGGATATAATTTACATATAAGTAAAGAAATAAAGTAGTTAAGCAAAGGTAATACTATTAATATTATAAAATAAATAACTATTGCACCAACTAATCCCAATATTATAAGAAGCTAAGATAGGGAGCTTGGACCAATTAATTCCAATATCACAAAATGCTAAGATAGGGAGCTCGGACCAACCAATCTCAATATTATAAAATGCTAAAATAGGGAGCTCGGACTAACCGATCCCAATATTACAAAATGCTAAAATAGAGAGCTCGGACCAACTAATCCCAATATTACAAAATACTAAAATAGAAAGCTCAAACCAACTAATCCCAATATTACAAAATGCTAAAATAGGGAGCTTGGACCAACCAATCCCAATATTACAAAATACTAAAATGGAAAACTCAGACCAACTAATCCCAATATCACAAAATACTAAAATAGGGAGCTCGGACCAACCAATCTCAATATTACAAAAAGCTAAAATAGGGAATAGTTAAATAAATAAAATGTAATAATATAAAATAGCATATAATAAATATAATAAAAAAAATTAATAAATTCAGTTGTTCGTTAAGTAAAATATTAGAAAAATAAAAGAAAATATTAAAAAAACAAAAGAAAATGTTAGAAAAACAAAAGAAAATATTAAAAAAAGAAAAGAGAAAAAAAAGGAAATAAAATAAATAAAAAAATTTAGTTTGTAGCTAAACTTACTAAAATTCTATATTACACCCTTTGCTATTATCTATATATAGCAAATATATTAACATGTAAAGGTTAAACCCTACTCGTTAAAAGCGCGTTACATCCATTATACTATATAAACTACTAAAAAGTTCCTCGAAATCGCACTCGCGGAATATAAAAAGCCTTAAGCGAAATATTATTAATAATATATATTTAACTAAGAAAACTACTTTATATTCTTCCCTAACTTATTTAATAAGTTTCTCGTATACGCAATTAAAAATGCAATAATTTTTATTAAAAGTTATAATTACAAGCACTTATAGCATAATACTAGCTAATTATAAAGTTCTATTCTAAAATATAGCCTAATATTATTAGAAGCGCTATAATAAAATTCAAGGAGCTTCAAAAAGCCCAGATTACAAGTGTGGCCAGGACTACCTATATAAAGCAAGGGATGTAAACAACTAAGCCCTTTAAAGCTTAGACCCTAGTAGCCTGTGCGCACTACTTTTTAAAATAGTACCTAACACCTTTTAAACTATAGTATAACAAACAATATATACACTTTAAACCCTTAATAAATATACTTTAATTTATTTCCTTTTAGCTTTTAAAAAATGTCCTTAAGCACTTTATTAACCTTAAAAATGTATAGCACAAGCTATATACAAATCTATACTCCTTATAACCTAAATTCCTTTAGTTTGCATATCTATTAGTATAACCTTCTAATAGTTTCCTTATTATCTTACGTATACAATATATTCTTTAGAACTATTTGCTTAAAATATTCTATTTTAACTTTACAAAGTGCAAAGCTTAAGTTCTATATTACAATAGGGAATATAATAAGGATTTCAAAGTCTTTTTATTTTTTAGGCTATATTTATATAAATAGTATACTATATAGTTGTTATAGCCCCAATCTATTCACGTAGCGTTTATAACTACTAGCAAAAATTGAAAATAAAAACTTAGCTATAAATAAAAATATAAAATGCTATAACTTGAACAAGGCAATTTATATAGTACTACTTTATAATTGCTTGTACGTTAAAAAGTTATTAATAGCAGTAATAATTATAATTAAAAAAGTAAAATAATTAGTTATAAAAACTAAAAGCGCTAAATAAGGGTAAAATAGCAAATAGCTAGCTAAAAGTGTATTAAAGAATATAAAAGTTTAATATTAATTTGGTAAATTAAAAAAAGTTAAACTTAAAAAAAAAATAATAACAATATAAATATTTAAAAAATCTTTAATAGCTTACTCTAACATTTTAAACCTTTTATCTAACTTTATAATATTAAATGCTTTTCAAATATTATATTAACAATTTAATTTAATTAGAATATTTTAAATATATTTAAATTAATTTGCTTTTTAATTATTTTAATATTTAAATATAATAATGCTCTTATTTACCTTTCTATTATATTTAAACTATATAAAAGCTTTATTATTATTACTATAACAATAATATTTTAAAATATCTCTAAAAACTTAATTTATACAAAGTAGCTTCTTAAAATAATACAAACAAAACTTACAATTACTAGTAAAAAAGGAACGCTACCCTTAAATTTTAACAAAGGCTATATTAAAGTTAATAACATTTGCTTTTTATATAACAAAAATAAAATTTTTTAAATAATATTACTTTTATAATAGCTAATTTATTTTTATTATTATAACTTTTTATTTTTAAAAACATTCTTATATATTTCAATTATTATATAACTTTTTAAACTCGCTTTCTCCTTATATACCCAAATTTTAAAAGTATTATATTCAATATTAACCCTAAGCTTAAAATTGCAGCTATTTATACAACTATACTATAGCAAGGCAGCTATAAAGTGGCCTATATAAATAGCTTAATTATATATATATTGGAATGTTTTTTTAAAAAGTCCCTTTATATACTATTTTACCTATTAAAAAACATTTTCTCCAAATACTCCTACACGCACCAATATCTACCTACTATAAACACCTCTATACAAACATTCTAAATAAATACAAAAGCAATAATCCTTAAACAATATATATATTTAATATTTTAAAAAATTTTTAAAAAAATTATTAAAAAAGTTATATAAAAAATAAATATTAAAAAACAAGCCTATACATTACAACTACTTAACATCTTCGCCCAAAGCACCCAAAAAAAGTACTAACAAATTTCACTACAAACAGGTATTTTTAATGTAATACCTACTATTTATAAAGCTATATTAATATAACTATAAACTCTAAGTTAGTTTCTCCCTAGCTAAATAAAAGCGTCTATACTCTAAAAAATACATCTAAGCCTACTGGTTAACAAAATACGCACCAACCCACCAGGTCCCAAGGCTCTGTCCACCACACAAGTAGAACCACCAGCCAGTCTGCGCCCTAGGCCTCCAGCACCTACAAACGCTACAACAACTATAAAAGCGCTAATAATAGCGAAAACAATAACAATAGCAATAATAATAGTAATAATAACAACAATAGTAATAAAAATAAAAGCTGCTTGCAAAATGGCTATAAAAAAATTGTACGCAATAGAATTGCGCTACCTACAAAGCAGCGAAAAGCGCAAAAATGCAGCTCAATTAACGAGCTAATTAACAACTAACAAAGCCAAGCTCTTTTTATTATAGGAAATAGCAGCTACAAGCTTTGCAAAATTATTACAAAAATAATTATACAATTTTAAAAGGATTCTAATATCCCTTTCATAAAAGCTAAGTTCCTACCAAACCTTTTCCTTCTAAGCTAAATTTTTAACAACATTAGTTAAAAAGTATTTTAAAATCTTTACCAAAAGCAATTCAAATCTCTTTACAATCGAAAACTTACAACAACAATCAAAGCTACATCTACCATTACCTCTAACCTACGTTAACTTAGCTATATAAAGCTTTCCAAGCTTATAGCTATATAAAGCGCGCTAAAATAAAAGGAAGTCCAGAATTCGCAAGGAAAAGATTTGCGCTATTTATAAGCTACTTTGGAACTAGTCTGCTTTTAAGAGTTATTTAACTTAAAGGTAAACGAGTAGTTTTAAAAGTTAAAGAAAGTTCGTTATTCTTTTAGCTTCTAAGTGTTTTTGGACAATTATAACTTATTTAGCAAACAAAGCATTATATATTAATTGCAACTTACTTTATTTGTTACCTTTTAGCTAGGTTTTAATAATAAAACGTTTAACTTAATTATTTCCTAATATAAGCTAATTACTATTTTAACCTACTATTTTAAAAACGGAATTTTAATATTCCTACTGCAAAAGTCACTAATTAAACTTTTTAGCCCCCTAAAAATCAAATCTAGTATAGGCAGGGACAAAGATTTAGGGAAGCTAAGATTGGTTATAGCAATCGAAAGCTTAGTTAAACATTTCCCCCTTATTAAAGATTTTTGCTTTTTTGCGTAAAATAATATTGTTAACCCAACCCTTAAAAAGCATATCCTACTATAAATTATTGGAAAAGCAATATTAAAAGGAGGGAAAGCGAATAAGTTCCTAAATACAAATCCTTAAGAGTTGATGTAAAGCGGAGGTCTAGCTATTGGAAAAATTTAGGCTATAGTTAGCAATTCCAAAGAACTAAAGAACGTAAATAGCTTTAAGGAGGATAGGGAGAGCAGTAGTTCTAATGCTAACAGTAAAAATAATATAAATAGTAACTAAAGTAGCGTTTAAATTAATTAAGGGTAACAAATACAAGGCAAATATAAAGTACATACTAAAATAGCCTATTATTTTGCTTACCTAGCCTATTATTTTGCTTACCCAGTATATTCTTAAAACACACTATAATCCTAACCTTATAATAAAAATAATAAAAATACTAATAATAATGTTTTAAAAGCTATTATTATAAGCTATTATATAGCACAAATAAAGTTTAATTTTAAATAAATATAAAGTAAATATAAAGTATATGCTAAAATAGCTTATTATTTTACTTGCCTACTATATCCTTAAAACTAACACTACAATCTTAACATTACAATCCTAACTTTACAATAAAAACAATGGAAATGCTAATAATAATATTTCAAACTTGCCAAAAATATCGTCCCAACTCCACACCTTACCTAAATATACTACAACCCAGCCTACTTTAAATTTTATAAAAGGTTAAAATATTAGGCAAGCATTAAGTTTGCTCCACCACCTTTACTACTCCTACTTATACAAAGCTAATTTTGGCTAAATTCTAATTTTATAAGATGTTAGAATATTTATATTTAATTTAGCTACATTTTGTTATTATATTTGCTATAAAAACGTTTTAGCCAAATAGTATATAATTATAGCTTTTTAATAAAAGTTAAACATTAGTCTACGCTTTAGTTTAGTTTTTCTCTAAATACTAAAACTGGCCAAATATTCCAAATACTAATAAAAATAGCTTTAAAAACGCGTTCAAATTTTGCACAAACTCCCGGTCTTTCGTCTCTTTATACTACTTTAATTATATTAACTTAACCCCCCTTTAGAGCAAGCCAACTTACAAGCAATGCTTGTAAACTTGTAGAAAAGACATAGAATACACAGAGTTGGACTTAGCCCAATTGTTCTACTTTTTACGCTAACACTCTAACTATATATATTAAACTATTAAAATTACATACTAAGTACTACTTAAAATTTAATATATAGCTACTATATTCTTTACTAATACCTCTATCTTTACTATTATACAATAAGCCTACTATTTTAACATCCCCTTATAATAAAAAACAACTCTATCCCGCATCTAGCACTATTAAAGTATATATTTATAAAAAATAATAAATCAAAAAAAAAACTAATAACCTAGCTCTAAACCTTATTAAATATATACTAACTTTTTACTATAACCTATACTTTATATTTTATTAATAACAAAATCCCTCCATTTTTAAAAATTATAATTATTTTAAAAGCTATAATAATAAATACCGCTTAAACGCCCCCTACAATAATTCTCCCTCCTCTAACATCCTTTAAATGTAGTTTAATAGTACTATAAAGCAAAGTAATATTAAAAATAACAATTACTAAACGCTATAATATATAAAAAATAAGGAAAATGTAAAGTTTAACAGTTTTAGCAAAAAAAACGAGAACGAACAGATTAAAAATTAAAATACTAAATACAAAAAGCCCAGATCCGTCGAAAATTAGGATAGTAACGCTAAAGTTAAAAATAAAAAGTTCCCAAATAACATTTTAATATAAATCGCTAATTCCAATAAACCTATACAAAAATAGCCACACCTCCCTCTACTAGCCAGCATTACCAGCTAGATTTAAAGCGCCCCAAGCAAGCAATATAAGCTTGCCTATCGCATTATTTATGCCCTTTATATTAGTGTTATCCCGTACTTAGCAATAATGTACACCTAATATAAAGCAAAACATTAATAGTTTTATATAAAGCATTATAAACTACACTATATATATAATATCGAAAGTACAATATTCTCCCTTAATATTACTAAAAAAAGTTAAAGAATAGGTTTATTTCATTAAATATTAAATATTCTAAGCGTATAGTTAAACTAAAATTGTTAGGCTTTCCTTACCGCTAATTGCCTTAAACGTTTATTTATTAGCTAATTAAGAAAGGGCGAGCAAATATGTTTTTACTAGAATGCGCCGTTTAAGCCCTTCCTATAGTACTCTATTAAAAACGTAAACAACGCTATCGCCTTTTTCTCCAACCTAAACTCCTTCAAAGTACTTATTTGTTTGCCTATTATCCCATAACTTACTAAGCTCTTAGAGGGCTTAATTCATCTTTATTATAAGGTTAATGTAAACGGGAAAATAGAGAATGTCCCCGTTTATAAAATCCTTTATATATTGTTTGTTATAATAGGCAGCCGTTTGTACCCAATTTTTATGTTTTTCCTAAGTATATATTTACCTAAACGAAAAAACCCTTATTTGAGTAATATAGCTTACGTTGCTTTTTATAAAAAAGTTTTGCTTTTAAGCTTATTTTACCTTTTATTCTAAGCAAAGTCTGTTAATTCTGTACAAACTAACGTTTTCCTAACTTTCTAACATATTTTGGAAACTTACAAAATTGTAGAGCTTTTTGCTTAAGTAAGGTTGGAGAAGTTGGGCTAAAAAGGCGGTATTTAAAGATAGCTTATTAATATTACATTTACTTTATTGAATAATATAATAGTTTAGAACGTAATAAGCAAATTCTTTTATAATTTTAATTATAACCTATTGCAAAACAATCCTAACCAATTTAACCTTTACTAATTCTACAATGCTTTTTTTATATATAATAGCAAGAGTTTAAAACTTAAAACCCAATAGTAACGGGCCCTCTTAACCTATATCTAAAGCTTTTAGTAATAGCAAAGCCAAATGTACAATAAAGTATTTGCTATCAACGAGAGTAGTAACAGGCAATACCTTAATATTGCTTCCAAAATCTTATTTATCCTTAGCCTAAGCTACCCCAAAAGCTTTATCCTCCTTATTAAACAATATTACGTATATAATATTATAGTATTCGTTCTAAAAAATGTTTTACGTTAGAACGGCGCTAACTAAGGTAATAGCTAGGCTAACGGGGATAGCGAGGACGGCGAGGACGGCGAGTACAGAGAATACAGTATAAGCGCTAAGGGAACTGGGCAAAATAAGGGTATAGGGTTTAAACCCCCTTCAATACTTTAGATTATTATTTGCAAATACCCTATTACCTTCTTTAAAAACACAATTACACTTACCGCCAAACCCAAACCTACATACCTAGTTGTTAAATACAGGCTAGTATATATATAATTATATTTTCCATTTAAAAAACACTTTAACGTACGCAATATTTACCCCTTTTCCTACTCTAATATTGTAAACTTTGGTTATACTAAGAATAATTATAAAAGCTTTATTATAGTATAAAAAACAAAAAATAGTAGGGAGTTTGCGAAAAAGGTTAACCTTAAGTTAAAGTAGCGTATTAATAAAGTTATATAGTTCAATACAATTTAATATTTTAGCTAGCAAACTAAGTTTTAGGTTATAGCTAAGCTTGTATATATTATTTAAGAGGAGGATAAAAACTGGGTTGTTTTTTTATAGGAATATTACTAATTATTGAAACTATATAATTTATAGAGCGCTATTACCATTATTAAAGCCCCGTATACAACGGTTAACCTTAACAATATTACCCTTCTATTTAACGCTTTCGTTATCCATAAAATAAATAAATTTAAATTATTTGTTTAAAGGAATATTTAAAAGCACTTTGTTATTATAAATAATATTTAAACTTTATATAACTACAAAATAATGCTATTAACAATTGCCTAGCTCTATATATTAATAACTTTTAGCCTTTAATACTTTATCTTAAACTTTAAATTGCGCTAAGCTTAATTTCTTAACAACTTGCCCTATAAAAACAATATTCTAAGCCTAAAGTTTAACTTTAGGCTATAGAGTATAATAGATAAATACGAATTTGGGTTTTTCTATTTTAGTACAGTTAATTAAAGGGATTTTAAAATCGATAATGTATATACTAACCAAATTACTTTTTCCAACTTCTAAATTATAGTAAAATATTAATAAAACTTTATATTAATACAAGTTCGTTTTTTCTTTAACTAGCTTTTTAAAATTATTAACAAAATAACTTTATATAATATTTACAAATTTGTCTTTAAAAAGTGCGTTTACCTTATATTATAAGAATATAGGGAAATAGCTTTGCTTAAAATACTTGGGCAGGATAGTGCATAGCTAATAAGTTATAAACCTTAGCCAAACGGCCACCGCTTCTACTTCCAAGGGCTGCAGGGTGCCCTCGAAAAGGTTGGCAGGATTGCTAGTGTAATAATAGGGAATACAGCTTAACTTACCTATTTTGCAGCATTCTTTAAATGGATATAGTATTTAATATTGTGTATATATAATTGCAAATATATAACTACTTTAACATTCTAGATGTTTTTTGGAATAGCTTGCTAATACTTTAATATTAGAAGTAATATATACGCAACTTTAATACGCTTTCAATAGATCCTAGCGTACTATTTTTTCGAATAGCATATTACAATACCATATCTAAATAGCAATAGTACTTTTGCGTTAGTTACTAAAAAAGGAGCTTAAGTACTATATTGCTTCGAACCTCTCTTACCCGTTAAGGCCGTCCTATAAAGCAAGTTATAAATTAAGATTTGCGTAGAGGTTAAATATATAAAGGGCCCGGATTTTATTATAGGGTAGCTAGCAATAGTATTAGCTTATTTAGACCGGATCCGTACTATTAAGGAAGCTAAAGTATAAGTTATACGTAGTTATAATATTGCTTAATATAATTAAAGTCTTTAGCTAGAATAAGTTTGTTTCTTTATTTTCAATTTTTTATTATTACTATTATTACTTTTGTAATTAGAACTCTTTAAAGCTTATAAGTTAATTAGTTATATTGTTATTAGCAGCGCTAATAGTGCTTATTATTAAAGTGGAGGAGACCTTTATACCGAATCCACTTATTATAAAAACTTAAATTAAAATGTAAGTTATTTAGCTATAAATCTAATTACTTACTAAACTATATTACTTAGTTTAGTTGTTTCTTAGATCTATTTTTTAAAATGCTTAGCATATAAAGTTATGCTTTTATTTATAACCTAGGCTGCCTTGCCTATATTGTTATTCCACTTTTATTTTCAACCTCACCTCCTCCTTAACCGCTGTTCTTTAGCTTACAACGCTTTTTTACAACTACTGCTAGCTTATTTTTAGCCCAGCGCTTTCGCAATCTAGTTTTATAATACGTTCTATCTTCCCCTTTTTATTTTTAAGCTAGAGTACTAAATAAGGAAGGCAAAGTTTTACTTAGTAGTTTATTATTAATATTCGAAAGCAAGGGGGGAGAAGTTGGGAAATATTAGTAATTAGTTTAACTAATACTAATTAGTACATTTAAAATCTATACTAATTGGTATTAAAGGTAGGTTACGTACTAGTACTAGCCTCTCTACTAGCAGGACTTCTAGCGTAATTTGATCCTTCCAAAATATTAGAACCCTCTAGGCTTAAGCTGTCCAATCCTTCCAAAGTATTAGAATCCTCTAAGCTTAAGTTGTTCGAGTTTATAATAAATTTAGCGGACAATAGCTTGGTAGTAAACTTGCTTTTTCTACTCTTTCCCGCGCTACCTGTTAGAGTATTGTAGCGTTGGCGGAATTCCCAACCAGCCTTTTCCGCCTCCTTCTTAGCCTGGTTTTGTTGTGTAGTAGTTTTAGCGTTAAAGTCCTCTATATTTTTATTGTATTTTGCTTTAGCTTTTTTAATTAATTGTAAGTACGTATTTCTTTAATTTTCGTTAATGCCCTTAGGATTCTTAAAGATACGCTTAAAGTGTTTTTTTATTATTAATATTATATAGTTTTAATTAATAAAAAGTTAAAAAAGAAGATAATACCAATTAGTATTATATTATAAACTTACGCTATTTTATAACCTTGCTTTTAAATTCAATCTTTACCATTAGCTTTCCTAAAAGCGGACTTATAGGTTTTTTTTGTAGTATTGGCTTCGTTTTTAAATGTAGCCAAATCTGCTTTCAATTTTCCGTACTAAGGCAATTAAAGCGTTGGTATTTTCTAGCTAGAATTATTATCTTCGTTCTATACTTTATCGCTATCCTTATCCACTTATTTAATTGTTATAATAAAAGGATTTTTCTAAGCGAGCTTAGGAGTTCAGTGTTGCTTTACCTCCTTCCTTAACAAAAAAGTAGGGGTTGTAGTTTCGTTGCGGGGGGGCTTTTTTGGAGTTGCTTTTGGTTGGAAATTATTGATAATTTTGGCGCTATACCTTTTGAAATCTTGGTGGTTGCGTTCTAATTCCCTAATAAATGCAAAGCAATACCAATCCAATAGCTACGTAATGTTTTCCTTAATTTATAATATTAAAGCGAATACGTCGTCTTATAACAAGTTATCTACCGAAAACAGCTTAAAAAAGGCCAATCTACCTACTTTTTCCTATTTTTTATAGTATACGTTTAAGAATATAGGGCTAAATTGGTTAACGTATTTGACTAGCACTCTAACCTTTAACTTTATAGTAATATTGTTTAAAAGATAGAGTAGGTTGGATATTATAAAGTGGACCAATTTAGAATAAAATTAACTAATCCGCCTAGTCCGCTCTGAGCTAAAATTTTTAATGTATTGTAGTAGTTTAACAACTTATACATAATAATTAAACGAATACAAAAGTATTAATTAAGCAGCTTCGTAGGCAATAAAAGCTTAGAGCTTTTTGTTGTTAATATTAATAAGCTTTAAACGAAGAATAATATTGTGCACTTATTATAAAACATTAGTACAATATTATATATAATACCAATTAGTATAATAATTAATTCTATATTAATTAGTATTATTAAAATATTTATTAACTTTTTATAGCATGCGCTCCTCTAGCTAATTGCTAAAGGTGCCTTGCATTCGTAATATATAGAATTTAATTATGCTTATTTGACTAATGTAGAAAAGCCGTTTTAAAATCTACAAAATAGTAGCAATATTCCAAATATAGCTAAGCGCAATACTTATATAGCATTGCTTGTAGTAGTTTAGTCCAACGCTAAAAATAAATGAATTAAGAATTAATATTTGGACTTTAGAGGTCTTATTGTTCTAAGTATCTATAGTCTGCTTGCGCTTGTGCGAAATTATGTTAGATTGGACGGTTAGTATAATAAAACTAGCCTTCTGTAAGAACGCAATTACAATCTTATAAAAAGTTAATAATTGTGTAAATAATACTAATTAATATTATTTATTTTATATTAATTAGTATTAAAGGGGTATATTTATTGTATAATTTAAAGCGAATTTACTATAATAAGGACCCTTTTTCTTTTTTTTATGTGCTGTAAGCATATAGATAGAATAAAGTGGAATATAGGTAATTTGGCAATTGCGAAGTGCACTATTTGCAATCGTTTGATTGGCGGTATAATATCCAAGCTTTTTACTAACGTTTGGAAAAGCTACAACAATCTACTATTATTACAATAGTAGATAATCTGCTCTACCAGCTCCGTCCTTAGCTTAGCTGGTATTCTATCCTTAGTAATTGCGTTCTTAGTAGCCTAGTGGGCCTGCGTATATAGCGTTTTTAGCTAGGTACTGGCTACTATTAGCTTGTACTAGGTAGCTACGTTGTTAAACTTTTCAAGTGCTATTGTAATTACTATATCCTCTTCGTACAATATATGCTAAAAATAGTAGTTAATTAACAAGTACATTAAAATACAAATAAATTCAAAGTTTAGGGAAGCGGTTTACTTATTTTCCTTATCTTTACTTAATTTAACAACAGAAATTTTGTTTATATAGTTGGACGTTAGTAGAATTTCTAGTGCTAGGGATATATTACTTAGCAAAGCGTTGGTTTCCTTATATACGATTTTGTATTAAGTACTGTAAGCTAGTTCCACTAATATTACATCTATAGGCGGGATGTTGTCCTAGGGGAATAGCACAATACTGTTTGGAATAGTTTGTAATTCCCCGGTTCGGATTAAGTTTTCTCTTTATTTCTCCATTTCCTCTCCTCTTTTCTCTTCTCTTACTTCTATTTAAAAAACCCCATTTTATTCTTAATAATAAATATCCCTATCCCAAAATCCAATAGTAATAGAGACTAGACGTAGCTATTAAATAGAACAAGCAATTGAATATTAAAAGGATATAATTCACATATAAGTAGAAAAATAGAGTAGTTAAGCAAAGGTAATACTATTAATATTATAGGATAAATAACCATTGCACTAACTAATCCCAATATCACAAAATATTAAAATAAGGAGCTTGGACTAATTGATTCCAATATTACAAAATGCTAAGATAGGGAGCTCAGACCAACCGATCCCAATATTACAAGATGCTAAAATGGAGAGCTCGGACCAACTAATCCCAATATCACAAAATGCTAAAATAGGGAGCTCGGACCAACCAATCCCAATATTACAAAATACTAAGATGGAAAGCTCGGGCCAACCAATCCCAATATTACAAAATGCTAAAATAGAGAGCTCAAACCAACTAATCCCAATATTACAAAATACTGAAATAGAGAGCTTAGGCCAACCAATCCCAATATCACAAAATGCTGAGATGGAGAGCTCGGGCCAACCGATCCCAATATTACAAAATGCTAAGATGGAGAGCTCGGACCAACCAATCCCAATATTATAAAATGCTAAAATAGAAAGCTCGGGCCAACCAATCCCAATATCACAAAATGCTAAAATAGAAAGCTCGGACCAACCAATCCCAATATCACAAAATGCTAAAATAGAAAGCTCGGGCCAACCAATCCCAATATCACAAAATGCTAAGATGGAGAGCTCGGACCAACCGATCCTAATATCACAAAATGCTAAAATAGGGAGCTCGGACCAACCGATCCCAATATTACAAAAAGCTAAAATAGAGAATAATTAAATAAATAAAATATAATAATATAAAATAGCATATAATAAATATAATAAAAAGAATTAATAAATTCGGTTATTCGTTAAGTAGAATGTTGGAAAAATAAAAGAGAATATTGGAAAAATAGAGGAAAATATTAGAAAAAGAAAGGAAAAAGGAAAAGAAATAAAAATAGGTAAAAAGATTTAGTTTGCGGCCGAACTTACTAAAATTCCATATTGCACCCCTTACCATTGTCTATACACAGCAAACATATTAGCATATAAAGGTTAAACCCCACTCGCTAAAGGCGCGTTACGTCCATCGTGCTGTGTAAGCTGCCAAAAAGTTCCTCAAAATTGCACTCGCAAAATATAAGGAGCCTCAAGCGAAATGTTATTAGTAGTATATATTTAGCTAGGAAGACTACTTTGTATTCTTCTCCGGCTTGTTCAATGAGTTTCTCGCGCACGCGACCAAAAGTACAGCGGTTTCTATTAAAGGTTACAATCACAAGCACTTGCAACATAATACTAGCCAATTGTAGCGTTCTGTTCTAAAGTGTGGCCTAATGTTGTTGGAAGCGCTATAGTAGGATTCAGGGAGCTTTGGGGAGCCCAGATTACGGGTGTGGCCAGGACTACCTACATGGAGCAGGGGATGTAAACAACTAAGCCCCTTAGAGCTTAGACCCTGGTAGCCCGTACACACCACCTTTTAAAGTAGTGCGCAACACCTTTTAAACTATAGTACTACAGACAATATACACACTTTAAACCCCTAATAAATGTACTCTAATTTGTTTCCTTTTAGCTTTTAAAAAATGTCCTTAGGCACTTTGTTAACCTTAAGGATGTATAGCACGAGCTACATGCAAGTCTATGCTCCTTATAACCTAAGTTCCCCTAACTCGCGCATCCGTTAGTATAACCCTTTTAACAATTTCCTTACCGTCCCACGCGTACAGTATATTCCTTACAACTATCTACTCAAAATATTACATTTTAGCTTTACAAAGCGCGAGGCTTAGGTTCCACATTGCAGTAGGGGATACGGTAAGGATCTTAAAGTCTTTTTATTTCTTGGGCTGCACTTATATAAATAGCGTACTATACAGTTGTTACAGCCCCAATCTATTCACGTAGCATCTATAACTATTAGTAAGGATTGGGAATAAAGACTTGGCTATAAATAAAAATGTAAAGTGTTATAACTTAGGCAAAGCAGCTTATATAATGCTACTTTATAGTTGCTTGTATATTAAAAAGTTGTTAATAGCAATAATAGTTATAGCTAAAAGAGCAAAATAGTTAGTTATAAAAGCTAGAAGCGCTAAATAAAAGCAAAATAGCAAATAGCTAGCTAGAAACGCATTAGAAAATATAAAAGTTTAATATTAATTTGTTAAGTTAAAAAAAGTTAAGCTTAAAAAAAAGATAATAATAATATAAATATTTAAAAAATCTTTAGCAACTTACTCCAACGTTCTAAACCTCTTATCCAACTTTATAACATTAAATACTCCTTAAACATTATATTAGCAATTCAATTTCGTTAAAATATTTTAAATATGCTTAAATTAATTTGCTTTTTAATTATTTTAATATTTAAATATAATAGTGCTTTCATCTACCTTTCTATTATATTTAAACTATACAAAAGCTTTATTATTATTACTATAGCAACAATATTTTAAAGTATCTCTAAGGACTTAATTTACACAAAGCAGCTTTTCGAAATAATACAAACAAAACCTACAATTACTAGTAAAAAAGGAGCGCTACCCCTAAATTCCAACAGGGGCTATATTAAAATCAACAACGTTTGCTTTTCATATAACAAAAGCAAAAAATTTTAAATAATATTACTTTTATAACAGCTAATTTGCTTTTATTATTATAACTTTTTATTTTTAAAAACATTTTTATATATTTTAATTATTATATAACTTTTTAAACTCGCTTTTTCCTTATATACCCGAATTTTAAAGGCATTATACTTAATATTAACCCTAAGCTTAAAATTGCAACTATTTATACAACCATACTATAGCAAAGCAGTTACAAGGTGGCCTGTGCAAGTAGCTTAATTGTATATATATTAGAATGTTCTTTCGGAAAGTCCCTTTACATACTATTTCGCTTACTAAAAAACATTTTCTCCGAACACTCCTATACGCACCAATATCCACCCACTATAAACACCTCTATACAAACATCCCAAATAAATACAAAAGCAATAACCTTTAAGCGATATATATATTCAATATTTTAAAAAAATTTTAAAAAGATTATCAAAAAAGTTATACAAAAAATAAATATCGAAGAACAAGCCCATGCATTACAGCTGCTTAACATCTTCGCCTAAAGCGCCCAAAAGAAGTACTAACAAATTTTACTACAAATAAGTATTTTTAATATAATACCCGCTATTTATAAAGCTATATTAATATAACTATAAACTCCGGGTCGGTTTCTCCCCAGCTAAATAAAAGCGTTTATACTCTAAAAAACACATTTAAGCCCGCCGGTCAACAAGGTGCGCACCAACCCACCAAATCCCAAAGCTCTATTCACCACACAAGTAAAACCACCAGCTAATCTGCACCCCGGGCCTCCGGCACTTACAGGCGCTATAACAACTATAGAGGCGCTAATAATGGCGAAGACGATGACGATGGCGATAACGATAGTAGCAATAACGACAATAGCAGTAAGAATAAAGGCTGCTTGCAAAGCAGCTGTAAGAAGATTGCACGTAATAGGGTTGCGCTGCCTATAAAGCGGTAGAAAGCGCGAAGATGCAGCTCGATTAACAAGCTAATTAACAACTAACAAGGCTAAGCTCCTTTTATTATAGGAAATAGCAGCTACAAGCCCCGCGAAATTACTATAAGGATAGTTGCGCAACTTCGAAAGAATTCTAATATCCCTTTTATAAAAGCTAAGTTCTTACCAAACCTTTTCCTCCTAAGCTAGATCTTTAACGACGTTAGCTAGAAGGTATTTTAAGATCTTTACCAAAAGCAGTTCAAATTTCTTTGCAATCGAAAACTTATAGTAATAATTAAGGCTATATCTACCGTTACCTCTAACCTACGTTAACTCAGCTACACAAAGCTCTCCAAGCTCGTAGCTATATAGGGCGCGCTAAAACAAAAGGAGGTCTGGAATCTGCGGGGAAAAGATTTGCGCTACTTACAAGCTACTTTAAAACTAGTCCGCTTTTGGGAATCATTCAACTTAAAAGCAAACGAGCAGTCTTAAAAGCTAGAGAAAGTTCGTTATTCTCCCAGCTTCCAAGCGTTTTTGAATAACCACAACTTACTTAGTAAACGAGGTATTATACATTAATTGCAACTTATTTTATTTGTTACCTTTTAGTTAAATTTTAACAATAAAACGTTTAACCTAACTATTTCTTAATATAAGCCAATTACTATCTTAGCCTGCTATTTTAAAAACAGAATCTTAGCATTCCTACCGCAAAAGTTACTAATTAAACTTTTCAGCCCCCTAAAAATCAAATCTAGTGCAAGCAGGGACAAGGATTTAGGGAAGCTAAAATTGATTATAGCAATCGAAAGCCTAGTCAAACATTTCCCCCCCATCAAGGATCTTTGCTCCCTTACGTAGAATAATATTGTTAACCCAACCCTCGAGGAGCATATTTTACTATAAACTATTAGAAAAACAATGCTAGAAGGAAGGAGAGCAAATAAGTTCCTAAATGCAAATCCCTAAAAATTAATGCAAAGCAGAGGTCTAGCTATTAAAAAAATCTAAACTATAGTTAACAATTCCAAAGAACCAAAGAACGTAAATAGCTTTGGGAAGGACGGGGAGGGCGGTAGTCCTAATGCTAGTAGTGGAAATAATATAAATAGCAATTAAAGTAGCGTTTAAATTAATTAAGGGCAGTAAATACAAAGCAAATACAAAGCACATACCAAAACAGCCTATTATCTTGCTTACCCAACTTATTATCTTGCTTACCTAGCACATCCCTAAAATACACTACAATCCTAACCCTATAATAAAAACAATAAAAATACTAACAACAGTATTTTAAAAGCTATTATTATAAGCTATTATATAGTATAAACAAAGTTCAATTTTAAACAAATATAAAGCAAATATAAAGTACATACTAAAACAGCTTATTATTTTACTCGCCCACCACATCCTTAAAACTAATACTACAATCCTAACATTGCAATTCTAACTCCACAACGAAAACAACGGAAATGCTAACAATAGTATTCCAAACTTACCAAAAATGTTATCCCAACTCTACACTTTACTCAAACATACTACAACCTAACCTACTCTAAGTTCTATAAGAGGTTAGAATGTTAAGCAAGCATTAAATTTGCTCTACTACCCTTATTGCTTTTACTTGCACAAGGCTAATTTTGGCTAAATCCTAGTTTTACAAAATGTTAGGATATTTGCATTCAATCCAGCCATATTTTGCTACTATATCCGCTACAAGAACGTTTTAGCCAAATAGTATATAATTATAGCTTTTTAATAAAAGTTAAGCATTAGTTTACATTTCAGTTTAGTTTTTCTCCAAATACCAAAACTAGCCAAATATTCCAAACACTAACAGAAATAGCTCTAAAAACGCGTTTAAATTCCACACGGACTCCCAGTCTTTCATCTCTTTATACTACTTCAATTACATCAACTCAACCCCCCTCCAGGGCAAGCCAACCTGCAAGCAACGCTTGTAAACTTATAAAAAAAATATAGAACACACAAAGTCGGACCCAGCCCAGCCGTCCCGCTCTTTACGCTAGCGCTTTGGTTATACATACTAAATTGTTAGAATTATACACTAAGTACTACTTAGAATTTGATGTATAGCTGCTACATCCTTTACTAATACCTCCATCTTTACTGTTGTACAATAGGCCCGCCACTTCAGCATCCCCCTACAACAAAAAGCGACCCCGTCCCGCATTTAGCGCTATTAAAGTACACATTTATAAAAAGCAACAAGTTAAAGAGAAAACTAACAACCTAGCTCCAAGCCCCATCAAGTATATACCAACCTCTTACTATAACTTATGCTTTATATTTTACTAATAACAAAATCCCTCTATTTTTAGAAATTATAATTATTCCAAAAGCTATAACAATAGACACCGCTTAAACGCCCCCCGCAGCAATTCTCCCTTCTTTAACATCCTCCAAGCGCAATCCAACGGCGCTATAAGGCAAAGCAACGTTAAAAATAACAATTACTAAGCGCTATAATATATAGAAGATAAGGAAGACGTAAAGTTTAATAATCTTAACGAAGAAGATAGGAACGAACGGGTTAAGAATTAAAATACCGAATACGAAAAGCCCGGATTCGTTAAAGATTAGGATAATAACGCTGAAATTGAAAACAAAGAATTCCCAAACAACATTTTAGTGTAGATCGCCAATTCCAACGAACCTATACAAAAATAGCTACACCTCCCTCTGCCAACTAATATTACTAGCTAGATTCAAAGCGCTCTAAGCAAGCAGCATAGGCTCACCTATCGCATTATTCATGCCCTTTATGTTAGTATTATCCCGTGCCCAACAATAACGTACGCCCAATATAAAGCGGAACATTAACAGTTTTGCACAAAGTACTGCAAGCTACGCCACACATATAATATTGAAAGTACAATGTTCCCCCTTAGTATTACCGAAAAGAGTTAGAGGATGGGTTTATTCTATTAAACGCTAAACATTCCAAGCGTATAGTTGAACTAGGATTGCCAGGCTTTCTCTACTGCTAATCGCCTCAAACGTCTGTTCATTAGCCAATTAGGAAAGGGCGAGCAAATATATCTTTACTAGAACGCGCCGTCCAAGCCCCTCCTACAATACTTTATTAAAAACGTAAACAGCGCTATTGCCTTTTTCTCTAACCTAAACTCCTTTAAAGCACTTATTTATTTGCCTATTATTCTACAACCTACTAAGCTCTTAGAGGGCTTAATTTATCTCTATTACAAGGTTAATGTAAATAGGAAAATAAAGAGTATCCCCGTCTACAAAATCCCTTATATATTGTTCGCTACAATAGGCAGCCGTTCGCACCTAATCTTCATGTTCTTCCCAAGCATGTATTTACCTAGACAAAAAAACCCCTATTTAAGCAACATAGCCTACGCTGCCTTCTACGAAAAAGTCTTGCTTTTAAGCTTATTCTACCTTTCGTTTTAAGCAAAGTCCGTTAATTCCGTACAAACCAACGTCCTTCTAACCTTTTAACGTATCCTAAAAACCTACAAAGTTGCGGAGCTTCTCGCCCAAGTAGGGTTAGAGAAGTTGGGCTAAGAGGGCAGTGCCCGAGAACGGCCCATCAACATTACATTCACCTTATCGAATAATACAATAGTTTAGAACATAATAAACAAGTTCCTTTATAGCCTTAATTACAACCCGCTACAAAATAATTTTAACCAATTCAACCTCTGCCAATTCCGCAATACCTTTTTCATATACAACAACAAGAGTTTAAAACTCAAGACCTAGCAGTAACGGGCCCTCTCAACCTATATT
This sequence comes from Lasiosphaeriaceae sp. G1095, assembly GCA_027569635.1. Classification (NCBI taxonomy): domain Eukaryota; kingdom Fungi; phylum Ascomycota; class Sordariomycetes; order Sordariales; family Lasiosphaeriaceae; species Lasiosphaeriaceae sp. G1095. The sequence continues at coordinate 10,727 of JAPDFK010000330.1, read as the reverse complement.
TAAAGCTTCCAGCAGCAGCAAAGCCAAATGTACAACAAAGTATTTGCTATTAACAAGAACAGCAATAAGCAATACCTTAATATTGCCTCCAAAATCTCATCTATCCCCAGCCTAAGCTACCCCAAAGGCTTTATCCTTTTTACTAAGCGATATTGCGTATATAATACTATAGCATTCATTCTAAAAAATATTCCGCGTTAGAATAGTGCTAACTAAGGTAATAGCTAAGCTAACGGGAATAGTAAGGATAGCGAGGACAGCGAGCATGGAAAATACGGTATAAGCGTTGGAGGGACTAGGCAAGATGAGGGTACGGGGTTTAAACCCCCTTCAATACCCTGGACTATTACTTGCAAATACCCTATTACCCTCCTTAAAGACACAGTTACACTCACCGCCAAACCCAAACCTATATACCTAGCTATTAAATACAAGCTAGTGTACATACAGTCATATTCTCCGTTTAAAGAACGCTTCAACGCACGCAACATCTACCCCTTTTCCCACCCTAGCATTATAAACCTTAGTTATACCGAGAATAACTACAAAAGCTTTACTACAATGTAGAAAACAAAAAATAATAGAGAGTTTGCAAAAAGGGCCGACCTCAAGTTAAAGTAGCGCGTTAACAAAGTTATATAGTCTAATATAATTTAATACTTTAATTAGCAAACTAAGTTTTGGGTTACAACTGGGCTTGCATATATTATCCAAAAAGAGGATAAGAACTAAGCTACCTTCTTACAGGAATATTACCAACTATTAAGACTACATAACTTGCAAAGCGCCACCACCGTTATTAAAGCCCCGTATACAGCAGTTAACCTCAACAACATTACCCTTCCATCTAACGCCTTCATTATCCATAAAACAAATAAATTTAAATTATTCGTCTAGAGGAACATCCAGAAGCACCTCGTCGTCATAAACAATATCCAAGCCCTACATAGCCGCGAAATAACGCTATTAGCAGTTACCTAGCTCCATATATTAATAACTCTTAACTTTCAACACTTCATCTCGAACTTTAAACCGCACCAAACTTAGTTTTTTAATAACCTACCCTATAAAAGCGGTACTTTAAGCCCAAAGTCCAGCTTTGGGCTACAAAGTACAATAAATAAATACAAATTTGGGTTCTTCTATTTTAGCACAGTTAATTAGAGGGATTTCAAGATCGATAATGCATATACCAACCAAATCACTTTTCCTAACTTCCAAATTATAGTAAAATACTAACAAAGCCTTACATTAACACAAGCTCGTTCTTTCCTCAACCAGCTTCTCAAAATTATCAACAAAACAACCTCACGCAATATTTGCAAGTTCATCCTTAAAAAATGCGTTCACTTTATACTATAGAAGTATAGGGAAACAGCCTTACTTAAAATATTTAGGCAGGATAGTGCATAGCTAATAAATTATAAACCTTAGCTAAACAGCCACCGCTTCTACTTCCAAAGGCTGCAAAGTGCCCTCGAAAGGGTTGGCAGGACTGCTAATGCAGTGATAGAGAATATAGCTTAACTTACTTATCCTACAGCATTCTTTAAATAGATATAGTATTCAACACTATATATATATAGCTACAAATACACAACCACTCTAGCATTCCAAACGTTCTTCAAAACAGCCTACCAATACCTCAATATTAAAAGTAATATATACGCAACCTTAATACGCTTTTAACAGATCCTAGCGTACCGTTTCTTCGAATAGCATACCGCAATACCGTATCTAAACAGTAATAGCACCTTCGAGTTAGTCACCAAAAAGGGAGCTCGGGCACTATATTGCTTCAAACCTCTCTTACCCATTAAGGCCGTCCTATAGGGCAAGTTATAAATCGAGATTTACGTAAAAGTTAAATATATAAAGGGCCCAGACTTTATTATAGAGCGACTAGCAATAATGCTAGCTTATTTAAACTGGATCCGTATTACCGAGGAAGCTAAAGCATGGGTTATACGTAGCTATAATATTGCCTAATATAATTAAAGTCCTTAGCTAAAATAAATTTGTTTTTTCATTTTCAGTTTTTTATTATTACTGCTATTACTTTTGTAGCTAGAACCCTTTAAAACTTATAAGTTAGTTAGCTACATTGTTATTAACAGCGCTAGTAGCGCTTGTTATTAAAGTAAAGGAGACCCCTATACTAAATTTACTTACTATAAAAACTTGGGTTAAGATGTAAGCTATTTGGCTATAGATTTAATTACTTGCTAAACTATATTATTTGGTTTAGTCGCTTCCTAAATCCATTTTCTAAAATGCCTAGCATATAAAGTTATGCTCTTATCTATAACCTAGGCTACTTCGCCTATATTGTTATCTCCACTTTCATTTTCAACCTCACCTCCTCCCTAACTGCTATTCTCTAGCCTATAACGCTTCTTCACAACTACTGCCAGCTCGTTTTTAGCCCAGCGCTTTCGCGATCTAGTTTTATAACGCGTTCTATTTTCCCCTTCTTGTTCCTAAGCTAGAGTACTAAATAGGGAAGGCAAAGTTTTACCTAGCAGTTTATTGTTAGCGCTTAGAGGTAAAGGGGGAGAAGCTAGGAAATATTAGTAGTTAGTCTAACTAATACTAATTAGTATATTCAAAATTTATACTAATTGGTATTAAGGGCGGGTTATATACTAGTACTAGCCTTTCCACTGGTAGGACCTCTAGCGTAGTCCGATCCTTCCGAGGTATTAGAACCCTCCGGGCTTGAGCCGTCCAATCCCTCCGGGGCATTAGAATCCTCTAAGCTTGAGTTGCTTGAGTTTATAATGAATTTGGCGGATAATAGCTTGGCAGTAGACTTGCCCTTTCCACCCTTTCCCGCGCCACCTATTAAAGCGTTGTAGCGTTAGCGGAATTTCTAACTAGCCTTTTCCGCTTCTTTTTTAGCCTAGTTTTATTGTATAGTAGTTTTAGCGTTAAGGTCCTCTATATTTTTGTTGTATTTTGCTTTGGCTTCCTTGATCAATTGTAAGCACGCATCTCTCTAATTTTCGTCGATGCCCTTAGGATTCTTAGAAATATGCTTGAGGTGTTTCTCTATTGTTAATACTATATGGTTTTAACTAATAAAAAGTTAAAAAAGGAGATAATACTAATTAGTATTATATTATAAACTTACGCTATTTTATAACCTTGCTTTTAGATTCGATTTTTACAATTAGCCTTTTTAAAAGCGGACTTGCGGGTTTCTTTCGCAATATTAGCTTCGTTTCTAAGTGCAGCCAAATCTGCCTTTAACTTTCCGTATTAGGGCAATTGGAGCGTTAGTGTCTTCTAGCCAGAATTATCATCCTCGTCCTACATTTCATCGCTATCCTTGTCCACCTACCTAATTGTTGCGGTAAAGGGATTTTTTTAGGCGAGCTTAGGAATTCGGTGTTGCTTCACCTCCTTCTTTAATAAAGAGGTGGGGGTTGTAGTCTCGTTATAGGGGGGCTTTTTCGGAGTTGCTTTTGGTTGGAAATTATTAATAACTCTGGCGCTACGCTTCTCGAAATTTCGGTAGTCGCGTTCCAGTTCCCTAATAGGTGCAAGGCAGTATTGATCTAATAGTTACGTAATGTCTTCCTCGATTTGTAGTATTAAGGCGAATACGTCGTCCTATAACAAGTTATCCACTAAGAACGGCTCGAAAAAGGCCGATCCACCTGCCTCTTCCTATTTCTTGTAGTACACGTCCAGGAATATAGGGCTAAGTTGGTCAACGTATTTGACCAGCGCTCCAACTTTCAACTCCATAGTAATGTTGTCCAAGAGATGGAGTGGGTTGGACATTATAAAGTGGACCAGTCTGGAATAGAATTGACTAATCCGCCTAGTCCGCTTCAAGCTAAAATCCTCAATATATTATAGTAGCTCAATAACCTATACGTAACAATTAAACAAATATAAAAGCATTAATTGGGCAGCTTTATAGGCAATAAAAGCTTAAAGCTTCTTGTTGTTAATGTTAATAAGCTTTAAACGAAAAATAATATTGTGCACTTACTATAAAACATTAGCACAATATTATATATAATACTAATTAGTATAGCAATTAATTCTATACTAATTGGTATTATTAAAATGTTTACTAACCTTCTATAGTATACGCTCCTTTAGCTAATTGCTAAGGGTGCCCTGCACTTATAGCATGTAGAACTTAACTATGCTTGTTTAACCAATGCGGAAAAGCCATCCTAAAATCTGCAAAATAGTAGCAATATTCCAAACGTAGCCGAGCGCAATGCCTACATAGCACTACTTATAGTAGTTTAATCCAGCATTAGAAACAAACGAATTAAAAATTAATATTTGGACTTTGGAAATCTTATTATTCCAAGTGTCTATAGTTTGCTTGCGCTTATACAAAGTTATGCTGAATTAAACAGTTAGCACAATAAAGCTAGCTTTCTATAAGAATGCAGCTACAATCCTATAAAAAGTTAATAATTGTGCAAATAATACCAATTAATGTAGAATAAATAATACCAATTGGTATTAAAGGGGTATACTTATTGCATAATTTAAAGCGAATTCACCACAATAAGGACCCTCTCTCCCTTTTCTACATACTGCAAGCATATAGATAGAATAAAGTAGAATATAGGCAATTTGGCAATTGCAAAGTGCACTATCTGCAATCGTTCGGTTAGTAGCATAATATCCAAGCTCTTTACCAACGTTTGGAAAAGCCACAACAATCTACTATTATTACAGTAGTAAACGATCTGCTCTACCAGCTCCATCCCTAGCTTAACCAGTATCCTATCCTTAGTAATTGCGTTTTTAGTAGCCTAACAAGCCTGCGTATACAACGTTTTTAGCTAAGTGCTAGCCACTGCTAGCTTGTATTAGGCAGCTGCGTTGTCAAACTCTTCAAGTGCTATTACAATTACTATATCCTCTTCGTGCAATATACGCTAAAAATAATAGTTAATTAATAAGTACATTAAAGTACAAATAAATCCAAAGCTTAAAGAGGCAGTTTGTTTGTTTTCTTTGTCCCTACCTAACTTAGCAGCAGAAATTTCGTTTATATAGTTGGATGTTGGCAGAGTTTCTAGTATTAGGGATATATTACCTAGTAAAGCGTTGGTTTCTTTGTATACGGTTTTATATTAAGTACTGTAAGCTAATTCCACTAATATCACATCTATAGGCGGGATATTATCTTAGGGGAATAGCACAATACCGTTTGGAATAATAAGAGTAGTGTTTATACCCTAGTTTAGAATATAAACTTATATTTGTTTAAGCATTTCCGTTATTAATATAGCTACTTCCTTGCCCTTTTTAATATGCAATTAGGTGTTTGGGTTTAGGAACTACCATTTAAATCCAAGCGTTTCCTTAATTTACTATAGGCTTACTACATCCTCGTCTTCTTTAAAGGAGAACTTGGTAATGGAGTTGGGGTTAATAACGTTATACAATAGCTTAAAGTCCGGATTTGTAATGTTTAAAACTAGGGTTGTAAAGGGCATTTAGAATACTTTATGCAATTTACTTGTAAACTAAATTATTAATAAGAATAAGCTTTATTCTATTACCCAATTCTATGCTAGAGTTGTTATAATAAAGCTAATAATGCTTTTAGGGAATAGTTTTACTATGCGCTAGGTATTGCCTTCGAAATTCTGCAAAGCTTAAGCCTTGTTGCAAATAATAGCCTTAAATTAAAAGTTTTTAACGGAAGTTATTTTTATTTCTAGCTACTTAACCTTTCGTATTTCGTTAAAAGGGCTACTTGCATAGCCACTACTTTAGCTAGCTTTAATATGGATATTATATTTATAAATAATTAGTAAACATTGCTATAAGATTAATTAATACCAATTGGTACTATTCAATTTAAATAGTACCAATTAGTATTTAATAGTTTATTTACATACTTAGGTTCGTCCAGGACCTTTTTGTTAGAATTTAAGTTGTCTATATAAAGTTCCTTATCCTCGTTGTTCTCGTCCTCGTCCTCGTCCTCTTCATTCTCATTTTCGAGCGGCTGGCGTGAACGTACGGGCTGTTTTCCTTTGCTCTTCTAACTTTTCAACCTGTTTAGCTTATCCTGGTAAAGATATTTGTTTAATCGCTAACTACCTATATATGTAAAAGGGTCAATCTTATCGACCTTTGCTTTATAGAAGCGCTTATATACTATCGTATACGAGGTTAGGATAATATGCAACGTATTGTTAAAGTTTTTAGTATTTGAGGCCTAGAACTTTATTAGCTTTTCCAGCTTAGGCTTAATAAATATTGCATTCTTGCAGGAATTGTCATTCCCCAAACTTAAGGCGAACCTATAATAGCAGTGGAATTTAAGACTTAGGAAGTTTTTGTATCCCTTTTTATATAACTAGGCGACTAGATTAGCTGGCATTAAAATAATCGTAGGCCACACGGTAATAGCCTTTCCCCTTGCTACTCTTAGCTTGAGGTTGCAAACTACCATTTTAATGGAAAGCATGTATGTAAAGGTCTTCCTAGTACCAACCTCGTTTATTAGCATCTAGCTTTAAAAAGCAGATTTCTCTATTGTGTGGTAGATATAGGCATTTAGCAAACATTAGCAAATAAACAGTTTTAAAAGCATATAATACCAATTAGTGTAGTATTATTCTATACTAATTGGTATTAAATGGTAATACCCTACTAACAAGTTAATAGGGCAAGATATGTTTAGCATCTGCCAATTTGCCGTCACCCATATCCTAGTTGCCCCAAGCGTATTTCTCCTTAATGGCCTGGTAGTTGAATTTTTTGCTGGCCTTTGTTAGCTTCATGGATGTGTTTAGCTTGTTATTATATTTCCTTAGCAGCTTAATAGCATTAATAAGCATTTTAGTGTCCGTAAAGTCTAGGTTTTTAATAAGGGAATAACCTTGTAACAATATACTCTTGATTGAAAAGCTTTGCTATACCTTTACTTTAACCCTTACTTTCGCGTCCTCTTAAAACTCGTCTGGCTTCTAGTTGGCAACGGCTAGTTTTTTTATTATTTTTTCCTAGTTGCTTATGTACTTTTAGAAGGAGGCATCTTTGCTAAAGAAGAGTGGGTACTTGGCAACGATATCCACTTTTAAGTAGAACTTTACCGGCTTTTCGAAGCGCTTTTTATTAATTATTTTGTTAAGGACTGTAAGTAAGGATAGGCTATCCAAGGGCGGGATGTTAGATTCGTCGGCGAGATTGGATCCGCCGTACTTCTCGCTTTTGGCTAGCTTCTAGTAGTCCAACTACTGGAATGCGTTAAGGGTGTTGAGAAGGGCTGCACGCTTGTATATGCAAGACTAGAGCTTCTTGTTTTTAAAGTGTTTAAGTTACAGTGTTGTTGAGGACAAAGTTGAACCCTTGACGACCTAGGCTATTTTTAGCATTTTTACTACTACTACATTCTGTTAAACCGTTCCGTACATAGAGGACGGAAAAAGCAACGTAGCGTCGTCCGGACGGAAAATGTAAATAACGGGCTTTATTTTTAACGTCGATAGACTAGTGGACCTAAATATATCCACCTTTTTGTTCTAGCAAGTGTTAAAGTATATAAAGTGTAGGAGGGCGCGCATCCAGTCATCGATATAATACCTACCGTAGTAGTTGAGGGTGTTATTAGTATAACGTTTGAACCGCCGCTCCCTAGCGAAGTTGTTACTAGTCGTTAAAGAAAGTAGATACGTATACATATACGCTAGAATCGTAGGAGTGCACAATATTTGATACTTCTCATCCTCTATCTAGGCGCTGGGGTTGTTCTAGTCACTACAACGGATCAAAACTAGTATAATGGGGTGACATTCCGCGGACTTAATTGCTTTGAAAATGTGCTTGAACTTCGGCAAAGAGAATATTTTCCGTACGTAGTTGAAAATTTGATTCCAACCCTTAACGTAAACTTTATTATATTATGCAAACTTACTACGTTAAGCATTGCTAGATTTGAAAAACTTAAAGGGCTTAAAAAAATTAGCTATTAGTAAATATTAGAAAAGTCTATTAATAAATAATGTATATAATACTAATTGGTATAGTGTTATTTATAATACTAATTGGTATTACCTAATAGTGGAAATTATATTAAAGAGAGGAGGGGTATGTTAAGAGAAAGGTAAGATATATAGCTATATAATACTAATTAGTATAAAAATAAACAATACTAATTGGTATTATATCCTCTATACAGGTATATTAAAAGAAAAGTAAAATATATAGCTATATAATACTAATTAGTATAAAAATAAACAGTACTAATTAGTATTATATACTACTATACTATCGAAAAAAAAAAGAATTAACACTTACTATTACAATCTGTATGTTGTACTATAAGCTTTATCAATTTGTAGTCTAAAATAGTAATATAATCGAATGCATTTATTTTGTTATTAACTTTAACAATGTATATTAACGTTTAACTGGTTTATCGCTTGTTAAAGTTAATCTCTAACTTTAAAGCACGCTCCTACGTTTGCTCTTAAGTATCGTAGTTCTTTACCATATACTTAACTTTTAAAAGCGATATATTATACTATTTGGGGGCGTTTTTAGACAAAGTTGCTACAATATTAAAAACGTTATAGTATTTTCTATAAATAGGAATGGAAGCTTTAGTAAGTACCGAGTTAGCGAATTTATTTTGTTAAATTACCTAATCTTTATTAGTATTTATTTTGTCTTTAATGCGGAAGTCTTTAATATTAAAGTGTAGGATTTTTTGCAAATCCTTATATTTGGATCCGCGTATGAAGAACTTGATCTTCCAAGACTGATTAATGTCCAAATTGTTAAAAGTTGCCTAGACTGAGGTTTTCTTCTTAGCTGGACTGCTTTTAGCTGCAGCCTCCTTGCTAAAAGAAGGCGTATTGGCGGCCCCCTTGCCCAAGCTAGGGGGGCAACCCCGCAGTGGCATAATGTAGACTATATTAGGGCTAAAGAGCAAAAAGAAAATAAGTGGAAAATGTTATTAATACCAATTAGTATTAAAAAAATAATTAAAAATAAGCATTTAATACTAATTGGTATTAATATTTAACTTATTGTACTAATAAGCTATTAGTATAAATAAGCACTAAACTAAAAATATTTTATAGGAAAGGAATTTTTTAAAAAAAACTAAAAATTTTCATTTTTTTATAGTACCTAAAAAGTAGGTTTTGCCCCACTTTTATAGACTTAGGGGTTTAATTTACTATACTAATTGGTATTATTTACACTATATATTTACCAATACTAATTAGTATTAAATTGTAGTTTAACTATTATATCCTACTAAGAAGTTGGTATTAGAAGTAATGTTAAAAATATAGTCAAAGGAAAAGGTAATTAATTAATCTATAGTTCTTAGCTAGTTGTTATAATACTAACCTTAGGTTTAAGTAAATAAATGTATTATTAGATAAAGAAAAAAAAACTATTAAGAACTTTATTTATAAAATTAAATAAGCTTTATTAAAGCTTTTAGTTACTGTAGTAACGCTGGTCAGTCGCTTGCACTTTATAGTACTACAATATGTTTTTTAATAAAATTAAAAAAGTTATTTAATATAATTTTTAATTATAAAATTATTAAAATTATTTTTTATAAATATTAAAAAAAACTTTATTATAAAAGTTTATATTAAAATAAAACCAATAATAGTTTAGTTACTTATATAAATAAATTAAATTATAATATATACAATATTTATTTTAATTAATTTAAAATATTATTAATTTATTATTAAAAGCGTTATATAATAAACCTTAAAAGGTTTATTATAAAGTTTTTAATTATAATTATTTTTATATTTTTATAATAATTATTTATTATAAAAGGTTTTTTTTTAATAAATTATAAATGTTAAAAGTTAATATTTTAAACTTATTATATATATTAGAAAATAATATAAAATATAAAATATTAAATTTTTTAATTTAAAAATAAAAAAATAAACTTATAATATAAATTATAAATTAATAAAAAAATAAAATATAATAATTTAAATTGTTAGATTAACAGGGTTAATTACGTTAGTTAACAACTATCGCGATAGGTAGTTTGGTTAGCCACGTAGTCGTAGCTAGTAGGTTGTGTGGTGGTTGCATTGATCTATCTTTTTCTTCTCAAGAAGGATCCTAACTAGGTTGACAGGAAGCCTTTTGATGTGGCCGATCTATGTGGGTCCCTGTGGTCCCTGTAGTCACGTGATGGCTACCCCTTTTACCTTCTCAATGCTCCATGCCCCTCAAAGGGCCATTATTCCCACATAAATATATATTTTAATTAAAACGTTAAATTTAAAAGGAAATTTAAATTTATAATTTATTAAAATTTAAAATAAATTAATTTTACTAAATTTATTAAATAATATTTAAATAAAATTATTATATTTTTAATAATATTATAATATAAAAGTATATTAAAAATATAAAAGTTAAATATAATAAATTATATATTATAATAATTATATTAGTATTTACATAATTAATTACAAACGTAAATATTATTTAAAAAAAAAGTCTTTTATATATATTTTTTAATTATATTTAAAATATTTCGTTTTTTTATATAATATTAATAAATAAAACTTTGTATTAAAATTATATACAAAAATTTAAATTTAAATTTTTAGGGTTAGGGTTAGGGTTAGGGTTAGGGTTAGGGTTAGGGTTAGGGTTAGGGTTAGGGTTAGGGTTAGGGTTAGGGTTAGGGTTAGGGTTAGGGTTAGGGTTAGGGTTAGGGTTAGGGTTAGGGT
>JAPDFK010000329.1:0-51619 GCA_027569635.1 Lasiosphaeriaceae sp. G1095 | reverse complement strand
AAATTTTTCTCTAACACACACACCCAATATAAAATCAAAACCTATATAAAAAAAGATAAAAAAAAAAACACGCCCCCCCCAAAAATGCACTCCCGCCTTAATATTTTAGTTTTATAAACAAATCTTTTTTTTTTTAAAAAAAAAAATTCTTTAAAATTTTTATTTTTTTTTAAAAAAAATAAAAAAAAAAACCCCCCCCCCCCCCCCCCCCAAAAAAAAAAAAAAAAGGATACAAAACGTACGCAGAGACTGATAGAACACTTTGTGTCCTTCCAATACCCAAAATGGTGATCCCCAAAGCTCCCCGGGATCATCTTGGCATGCACATTGCACGACATGCACAGCTCAAGCCCAATATCCCGGCGCGCAATCTCTTCGCGAATATCGTCAGGGACATTGACCGCGTGTCCCAGCCTGTCGGGCCGGAAGCTCAGCAGAGTCTGGAGCTCTTCTCTCGTGGACGACTCGGGTATCTCGGCGAAATGCAGCGTGACCTTCAACCCGGAGGCCTTGGCCTTGGCAAATGCTTCTCGGAAGGTGGACACATCGCCCTTGGCCGGATTGCCGCACAGATCGACGCCCACGACGCCCCTATCTTTGAATTTGATGGCCAGGTCGACGGCCTGCATTGCCTGGGCGGGGGAATTCCGCCTGTCGACGGAGAGGATTAGGTATGTGGACATTTCCTGGCGCCCCTCAAACTCCTCGATGCAGTCGAGCACGGTCGACACGTAAAGGCCCTTGGTGACGCCCTGGGCGACGTTCTCTCGGGGGGTTGTGCGAAGCTCGAGATATCGCACCCCGTCGTCCTGAAAATCGCGCAGGACATGGTAGGTGGCGAAGCGGATCGCATCCAAGCTGCTGCACAGGTCGTAGATGTAGCTGTCGAAAAGGGGGAAGAAGCTGTGAGGGGGGGGGGAATGATTAGATTGGATTCATACTATGATTTTGCTCATTGGTTCTGGTGTTTGACGGCGGACTAACGCGATAATGTCATAAGACACTTTATCGAGCGGCAACGCGATGAGAGGATCTTCCATCGAAAAGGTCTCATCGGTGGCTTTCCTTGTCTTCCATATCTCATGTAGGATCAAGACGCTGATGCTCCCAGTGAGGTGAGCATGAAGCTAGAGAATCATTTATCTGTGAGCGGATAGTCAAAATTGACTGGCTGTCTCAACTTACCTCGACCTTTGGGAGGCTTTTGGTGAAGGCTGCATCGACTGCTTGACTTGCCATGATGGCGAGTCAGACTGGGCGATTAAACTTGGAGTTAATAGAGGTGGAGATGCAGGCGAGTTCTAGTTGGAACATTGCCGATGAAAGAGGGAAGGTGAGTGGAGGTCTGTCTGACTTCACCGCCTTCCTTAGCTCGTTATTATTGGCTCCAAAGCCAGGTTTACTTGACTAAATGTAATGTTGCAACGACATGATATCCTTAAATATTTACTAAAAGTAGTCTTACAAGTTGCAAGCACTATATTGTTATTGGACCTCGGTTGTAGATATTTACACTTTCTGCTTTACCCGTTTCTACCCCATATACTATGGTTGTTGTGTCTTTGACTGATTGAAATATGGCATGGCCCTCTGGGAATATTTGGTATTGACATATATGATTTATATCTTATGAGCACGCTTCTTGGCGCTTTTGCCATCAGCAATCTCCTCCTCCTCGTCCTCCCATTCACCATCCTTCTCCATCTTGGCATTGACTTGCTCTTCTGCGTCGCCCTCCAGCCCCTCGCTGTCGAACCCGTCATCGTATTCGCTGTCATAGTCGACCATCTCGTCGTCCTCGTCGTCCTTGGTCGCCTTGGCGTTGCCAGGTTGTTTCCTGCTGGCGGCCTTCTCCTTGCGCTTCTTCTCCACGTTCTCTTTTTGCTGCTTCTTGCGCGCCTCCTTCTCTTTCCTGCGCTGCTCCCACCTCTGCTCCATCTCCTTAATCTCCGACTTGGACTTTTGCAGGTACTCGTGCCACAAGACCTTTCCTGTGCATATCCCCTCCTCGACCTTGGTCATGCGCAGTCGCATGCGCGGGCCGAGCTCCACCAATTTGACGGCGCGACGCTCGACGTTGTCGTTCTTGCCAGCCTCCTCGTCTTCCTCCTCTTGTGCGATAGCGGTAGCCTTTGCCTTCATGCTCAAGACTTTTCTCGGGCCAGTCTCAAGAATCTCGACTTCGGCGTCAGTATCAGCTTCGCTCCCACTTGTCCCGTCAGTCATGTAGCCGTCGCCATTAGCGCCGCCAATCATGAACTCTGAGATGTCCTGGAGGTTGCCAAGATTCGGAAGGCCGCCCTTTCCACCCTTCTTCGTTTTGAGCAGCTTCTCTGCCGCATTCAACCTCTTCAATGGCTTCGAGAGGCCGACTGTCTTGGTTGTGATAGCGTAGTGCCGGAAGTTGATGATAAATGACCCGTCCTCCTCTCCAGACTGCTCCCGGTTGAGAAGTAATATCCTTCGAATCGACTTGAGAGGCGTTGACTGGGGGTTGATGGGCGGGAAGAGTGACTGGAAGGCTGTGGTGGTGAGAGACTCGAGGTGTCTGGGAACCTTTGAAGCTGCGTCGGAGTTGGGGGTGGTGAAGTTATTCATGACGAGCTGCCATTCATTGTTAGCCAAGCTGAGCTGGGGCAGAGAGTCAACAAGAAGTCAGGAGACCGTACCAATGGTGGGGTGATGTATTCCTTGCCGCCTCCCTTTGGGCGCCTCTGGGATTTCATGACGTCCTTGGCGAGAGAGTACTTCTCGACCCTGAAGTGGAATGTGGGCCCACGGGGAGCAATGGCAAGGCGCATGTTTGTGTTGCCAGTCTCGGATCTGGAAAAGAGCAGGAGATGGGTGACTCCCAGGGGCCCGCACATGGTGACATAGTCGCGCAGGCGGTTGCCCTTCCGCTCCTTCAGGCGCGATGCCGTCCCCGGCTCCATGACACGCCTGACATCGGTGGCCAGCTGACTGATGCTCGTTCCAACCTCGCCGGCGCCGATGCGGATGACCATGCTCTTGGGGTCGCGCGCGTTCGCATGGCCATTGACCGCTGTCGGGGTGGCAGGGTTGTTGGCGCCCGCATGGGTTCTTCTCTTTGTGCGTTTTCTGGCCATAATGGTGGTGTTGGAGGATCGTGTTGCTGGATCTGGTTCCGAGTTTTTTGGGTGGTCAGAGGCTCAACTGACGCTTTGCTGCCAATTGACAGGACGGTTCCAAGTCAGCAAAAAAAATTCAGTGGGGGCGGCCTTATCGTGCATGCCCCACCCCCGATAAGGCTGGAAAGTTTGGGAGGCGGGCGTCACACTCGGTCAACACTATCCTCAAGGTCCACACAAAAAAGGCTTGTTGTTGGGCAATTGAGGTTTAGCACACAGCAAAAATGTCGACCAAACGCAGGAAAACGTCGCACGAGGAGTCTGGAGCAACGAAAGACTCGATGGCTTGTCCTGCTGCGCCCAAGCCCAAGAAGTCCAAGACGAAAACCCAGCTCGCCCCAGAAGCAGTCTCACCAGCAAGAGCTCCCTCTCCGCCAGCCAGCTCTGAGGCCGAATCTGCCACTATCGACAACATGTCGAGACAAGAAAACGGAGAGGAAGCCGTCGCGCCGGTGACTTTTAAGGACTTGGTGCGTTTTCCCCCTGCCATGACTGGAAAAGGAGCAGGAGGACATTGCTAACCCCGGAACAGGGAGTTGTCGACGTCCTTTGCGAGGCCTGCGACCGAATGGGATACAAGAAGCCAACCCCTATTCAAGCCGAATCGATCCCTCTTGCTCTGCAGGAACGCGACATAATTGGAATTGCCGAGACTGGTAGCGGAAAGACTGTTGCGTTCGCCCTGCCCATTCTTCAGGCTCTTCTCGAGAAGCCGTCGCCCTTTTTCGCCCTGGTGCTCGCCCCGACAAGAGAACTCGCAGCCCAGATTGCGCAGGCCTTCGAGGCTCTCGGATCCTTGATCTCGCTGAGATGTGCCCTGGTTCTGGGTGGTATGGATATGGTGCAGCAAGCCATCGCCCTGGGGAAGAAGCCGCACGTCATTGTTGCGACCCCTGGACGACTTCTCGATCACTTGGAGAAGACTAAGGGATTCAGTCTGTAAGTCAACTCTTGCTGCTTACTACTGCCACCTTTTTTTTTTTTTTTTTTTTGGCGAGACGGGTTGTGCCGAGTTTCCTTTTATATCTGTTCGGGGCTTTCTTGCCCTTTCAAAAGACCAAAGAGCTGACACCAGTCATCCTTAGCCGCAATCTTCGATACCTCGTGATGGATGAGGCAGATCGGTAAGCTCTTCTCTTCTCTCCCGTATACTGTGTTCTTTTGTCTAACAACATATTTCAGTCTCCTAGACATGGACTTCGGCCCTATTCTTGAAAAGGTGCTCAAGTTCCTGCCCAGAGAACGCAGAACCTTCCTGTTCTCTGCAACCATGTCCAGCAAGGTCGAGAGTCTGCAGAGAGCGTCTCTGAAAGACCCTCTCAAGGTCAGCATCTCCAGCTCCAAGTACGCGACTGTGTCGACGCTGGTCCAA
Organism: Lasiosphaeriaceae sp. G1095; assembly: GCA_027569635.1. Taxonomy (NCBI): domain Eukaryota; kingdom Fungi; phylum Ascomycota; class Sordariomycetes; order Sordariales; family Lasiosphaeriaceae; species Lasiosphaeriaceae sp. G1095. The sequence goes on along the minus strand of JAPDFK010000329.1, from coordinate 47,098 downwards.
AGCTACGTCTTCATCCCGCACAAGCACAAGGACACGTACCTGGTCTACCTGTGCAACGAGTTCGCCGGCCAGACCATCATCATCTTCACCCGGACCGTCCTCGAGACCCAGAGGATAGCCATTCTGCTCCGCACACTCGGCATGGGCGCCATCCCGCTGCACGGCGGGCTGTCCCAGTCGTCGCGCTTAGGCGCCCTGAACAAGTTCCGTGCGGGCTCCCGTGAGATTCTTGTGGCTACCGACGTTGCTGCTCGTGGTCTCGATATCCCCAACGTCGACTGTGTCATCAACTTTGATCTCCCCGGCGACTCCAAGACCTACGTGCATCGTGTTGGCCGAACAGCTCGTGCGGGCAAGTCCGGCAAGGCGATCAGCATCGTCACACAATAGTAAGTCTCGCCATTTTAATCGCCAAACCCAACTAAAACGACGCTAACAACTAATTTCTCAGTGACCTGGAGACGTGGCTCCGTATCGAAGCGGCCCTGGGAGCAAAACTAGACGAGTACGCTCTGGAGAAAGAGGAGGTCATGGTGTTCAAGACGCGGGTGGAGGAGGCCCAGCGCCACGCGAGGAACGAGATGAAGCTGCTGATCGAGGATCGCGGTAACAGGGGCTCCACACTCAAGGGGCACCGGAAGCGGACGGCCGCTCCTGCCAACGGTCGCGATCATATGGATGCCGAGGAGGGCTAATCTTTGAGCGTGATTACCGGAAATGTCAACCAAAATAAACAAGAAAATCCATAAGTGAAGCGAGCTGGAGCCAGTTGTAGTTGTAGGTCGAGTAGAATCTTTTTCGTTTGTTTAAAAGAAAATGATACTCATGTATGTGCATATGCCAATTGCTCCATTTGAGGATACCTACCCATGTACCAAGAGCTTTGTCAACCTCCCTAATATCTGAGTCCTCTCTATTACACATATAACAAGTGCCAATCCCAGCTCATCAGAGATACCTGAACATTGCATCTGGTTCTCCAAATCATGCCTCATCAGTGAGGACTCTCGTCCAGTCAAACTTGCGCCAGCGCTTCTTGAACCCATCAAGCCTCTCATCATTCCTCGTCCACCTGCCCTGGCGCTTAATCACATCCGGCTCGCAATCCAGCATCCCACCAATAATCTCTCGCGCAAACAAGTCCCCCCTGGGCCATCGTGACGAGTCCTCGACGATATGCCCCAGCCCGCCGTCCAGCGTAAACCAGGCATGGAAATACGGCATCTCTTTGGCAATGCTGCGGCGGAACGCCATCTTGCCGAGGCCTTCCTTCGCACGCTTGCCTGTGTCAATGATCTTCTTGTGCTGCGACCACTCCTCGTCGGCCGAGAGCATGGCCTCGCGGAAGAAGGCGGGCGCCGTGTCACCCAGCTCGTACGGGATGGGCACCGCTACAAGTGCTGCGTGGAGCCGTCGCTGGGGAGCCGCGGCGTTCTCGTAAAAGACTACATCTTGGCCTTTTTCGTGGTATAGTCGCGTCAGGGACTTCATGAAGTTGCGGATCTCTTCCCACTCGTCGTCGTCGCATTCAAGGAGGTTGGTGCGGTGACTGATGGGCACGATGACGGCGCCGCCCTCGGCGCCTGTGAGTTCAGGAGCGGTGGGGAGGGTGAGAAAGACGCGCGTGGCGAGGGAGATGATGGGTGCCAGGGGTTGGCTTTGCGAGCCTGTGCGGTCCTCGTGGTGGCAGAGTGGGCAGTTGTCGAGGATGCGGTTGAGTTTCTTGTATTCCGACACGGCGACGTTCTTGAGGCTGATCTCGTTCTTGTGCACGCGCTTCGCTAGTTTCTCGGCGTTTTCGTCGAGATAGTCTAGGTCGTTGTCGAATTTGGCATCCTTGGCGATCCGCTCGGCTAGACGCATGCCCTCGCCGCCTGCCTGGCCTCGGGTGCGACGCTCTTCGCGCACCATGTCCTCGATGCTCATGTCTTCGTTTTCTATGACGGTGCCGCGCTCAGTGCCACGCTTGTTGGTGACTGCCTTCACCTCCCCGCGAGACCCAGCCAGCATCCGGCTGTGCGAAGCGTCGAGAATGACGGCGTCAGTGGCCGCGGTGCTTGTGCCAGAGTTGAAGGCAGCCATGGCCGCATTAAACTCCTCCTCCAGCTTTGCGACGTCAGGGGCTTGGCGAATCTTTGCCTTCATCAGCTGAGCGCGCATGCGATTCAAAGCCGTCTGGTCTAGAGGCGCAGCTGGTGGTGCTGCCTCCTCGACAACGACGCCCTGCTCTGGCTGTGGAGAGGGGAAACGGCGGCGCGCCTCCTCCTGATCGCGGCGCATCTTCGCTGTGCGTTCCTCATACAAGTCTCCCATCGGCTTCTCCTTGCCAACATATCCTTTCCCGTACACCCGTCTCCTGTCCATCTCCGTCTTTTCTTCTCTAGCGTCGTCGAATTCCTTCAGGCTGCCAAATCTCTCGACCGCGACGTCGTCAACGGGACGGCCGGTCTGCTCGGCAGTGGTGTAGACTGCCTTCAGTTTTGTCATCCTCCACTGCGAGCCTTGGTCGCCAAACTTGTAATCTACCTCGCGCATGGATGTCGCGCTGAGGGTCTCGTTCGCCAGCATGCGGTCTTCCAGTTCATCAAGCCCCATGTTGAGCTCTCTGCGGTGTAGCTCCCGTTTCGGCTCCTCCTTTTTCGGTGGGGGAGATTTCCCCTTTGATCCTCTCTGGACGTAGTCAATGTCGAGCGCCGACGGAGCCGTCATCCACGAGTCTCGAACCAGAGGCGCGGCGTCGATTGGGGTCTTTTCCTCGTCAGGTAATGGGAGGTCCTCTTTGGGATCGTTATGCTTCAGATGCTTGACGTCCTTTCCGCCGCGCTTACGATCGTCGTCGCGCTCATCTTGGCGATCCCGGGACCCTACCCGCGACCGGTGTCTGTGTCTGTGGCGGTGTCTTGATGACGACTCTCCCCCTTCATCGTCGCGTGAACGTCGAGATCGCTTGTGCCGATGGCCTTCGTCACCAGAATTGCGGTCGTGCGATCGATTATGTCCGTGTCGCTCTTTGTCGCCGTGCGAGTCCTTGTGCCCGTCTTTCCCTCTGTCTCTGCCCTCATCCCGGTCGTGGTGTCCATCCGGGTCTCTGTCGCTGCGATGATGTTTGTGTTTGCGTTCTCGCCGCTCCTCTTTCTCCTGGGCGACGCGCTTTCGCTCGGCTTTTTCAGCCGCTAGAGCTTTTTCGAAATCGTCGAGACCGTCCATTTTGGTAATTGTGTAAAAGCTGAGCGAAGGGCAAATTCGCGCGGGGAGAGCACTGATGGATTGAACATCAGATGTTGATGTTCAGTGGAGTGACGTATTTTTTGGGCCGTAGGGCCCAAGCTCCAAGCTGGGGTAGTTGGGACCCACACAGTGCAGTAAGTTGCCATCCCCCAGCTCCCTCGTCGAGACCAAACCGCCCATCTCACAAGACGACAAGGCAAAGCATTGTATTCATAAGATTTCTTTTTTTTTTTTTTCCTGATGTATTTATTTTCTTCTTTCCGTTATAACCCTTCCTTATTTTCCAGTTGTGTACTTGTAAACCACTTGCTACTGGCACTCTGCTCTGACAACCCTGCCAGGTACCTGGTCTTGATTGATGCTCGCGTTCATGCTTTTCAACGGTGATCTAAACTCGGGTCTCTCACAAGCTCAACTAATAGCCACCACCATCTTTCCAGCCCCGTCACTCGGCCACCACATGTCCCTAACTAACTGCCAGAAAGGCGTCTTGATTCACGCCAAACAAGCCGCAGCTAGCGCCACCATTTTGACCTCGCCGCATGTGCCCGATGGAGAGAAGCTTTAAACCTGTGGCTGAGTAGCGGATGGAAAGATATCCGCTGCCTTCTTACTAATTAGCGTGTCGCGGTGCTGACCTGTGGTTGCTGACTCTGGTCCCTCCTCTGGTCCCAACCTTGGAAAGCTTCACAAGTTCGAATGGAAACCAGTTACCTGCCTGGGCGCGCAAGACGCGCAAGTATATATATAAATATCTGAGCGGGATCTTGGAGTCCCGTCGCCTTGGCTGGAAACTTTTTTTTTGCTGTGTGTATATCTTGTGCGTGATGAGTGACTCCCACAAGACATATGTCTTTCTGTTGCTAACCATTTCCTGTGAAACCCGGAGGAAACAATGTTTTACATAGATCAGCCACTTCTAGACCTCTAGAGATCCGAAAAAAATCTCTTTAGTTTCGGATGCGGCTGATTGATACCAATACCGGGTTTACCGGTCGGTCACCTGGCCATTCTTTTCTGGGTACATGTAGGTACGCATCTTTGTCGCCGTTCAATCCAAAGAATGGTTCGTTGGGAGTTTATTCTTTGACCTCATATCTTCTCCAATAAAAAGGTATTTTTGGATCAACCCCCTTTTTTATGTACCATATCCTGCAAATAATTCCATTCATGGATTCCATGCATTAATTGGCCCATGCAGGGGAACGCTGCCATCCCACGCGCCACATTCTACAATTGAACACTTCCATCATGAGTGATTTCAATGTGTGCGGTAAAAACGGGGTGGGTAGGTACCAAGGTGGGAGTAAGCATCACTTCCTCCCCCTCCCTTATTGTCCGAATGTCCGCCCCTTCCCTCGGGCCACCTTTTGTCAGGGCCGGCCGTTTCCTTTTCAGCCCACCTTCAGGCTAGATATGATACCGGGATAACAAGTCCCGGCGAGAGAAGAGATGGCCGTCTAAAGGCCCGTTGTCACAAATTCGGCGGTTGTGTTGTGGACGAAATTTTTTTTTTTTGCTCTTCCCATTCATCATTTTCTTTATTAACTATAAGGTAGTCAAGCTGGTAGAACTTGCCGCAATCTTATTGGTGGCAATCAGCCACAAGACGTTCAGTACCGTCATCCTCCTCATGCACGGTCGTGGTTGTGGTTGTTGTTGTATGCCCGTTGGTAGCACACACCTTCTCCCTCCAATTTGGAAGTCCGCTAGTTTCCAATTAGGATCCTTAATACGGGCTCCATATAGCGGCCCTGAATGCAACTTGTTCTCGTTTTCCTGGGTCAAAGGAGGGCAGCTATGCCAGCACAAAGAAAGCACTGCATGCCCCCCCCCCTTGTGTACATATTTATATCCAATAAAGAAAGAGAAAAAAGGGGACAGTAGGGTCATCCCACCCTTTTATTCCTATTGTGGGTGATCGGCATGATTGCTATACTTAGAAAGTTGGCGGCGGCCACGTCGCTACCACCACCACTACGAACAAAGGACGCAAGCGTGGGAAAACGGTCCGTCAGCACTCTAAGCTCCAAGTTCCTGGGCAGCGTCAAGTAACCAAGCATGCTCGCCGCGAGGCTGCCTGTCACTGCTGCAGCCATTATGTGACCCCGTTGGTTGCCAAGTGTCTGGACATACAAGGTTGTCGTCACTGCGCCGCAGTCACGGCTTCACTGCATGTGTTGGCATCCCCTGAATGGATGTCCCGTAACCGTCGGGGATTAATGGATTGAAGCCATGCAAATAAGCGTATTAATTATGAAGAGATATCCACTCGAAATGCTTGTGGTTCTTCAGTCAAGACCATTTTAAAATATCAACTAATTCTACTATAGATTTATTCCAAGAAAAAACAAAACCTCGGGGTATTCACATGCATCGACCGTCCCTTCCCATTCATCCCATTCGTGTGGTTAAAATAAGCCCAGCACCATATCTCCAGCTCACTGTGTGTAATTATATCTTTGAGATAGCTGCCCTCGCCCATACTGAGGTTGAGCTGGTCCAACTTTGGCGTAATCAGCCGGGTTGTAAGGAGGACGAGCTTGCTGCTGGTTGCGCGGATCAAGCTTCTTCAACGCGTCGTCGCGGTGCTCCTCGTGTGTCTCCTGGTGAGGGGCCAGCGCGGAGGAGAACTTGCTGTCCAGACCTGGAGACTGCATGCCACTGACGGACGACGAAGTTGAGACTGGACGCGAGCCAGGCGAGGACCATTGGCCGGTCGATGGATCCGGACTGACCTGAAACTGAGATGGTTGCGACGCGTTTGACATGGTCGACTCACGGTTATTTGGCTGTAGCTGTTGTTGTTGTTGTTGTTGCGGATATTGTTGTTGGTGCTGCTGGGGGTATTGCTGCTGTTGTTGGTATTGCTGATATTGCCCTTGTTGCCCCTGAGGCTGCTGTTGGTATTGCGGCTGTTGTCCTTGCTGTCCCTGCTGCCCCTGTGGCTGCTGCGGATATTGTGGTTGCTGTCCCTGTTGTCCTTGCTGGCCCTGGCCCTGGCCCTGCTGCTGTGCTGGTGGCTGGGCATTGTTGGACGAATAATAGAAATCCCCAGGCATCTCTACAGCAAACTGGTTTGAAGAAACAGGCTCAGAAGCAGCCATCTCCACTGGCGCGTTCGGCGCTCCGTGCCCAAAAGGAGAAGGCTGGTTATTGTAACCGCCCTGGTACTGTGACGAAGCTGTGCCTGGCCTGCTGTATCCTTGTTGTCCGTGGTTCACAGACTGTGGTCGCGGGATCTGATAGGGAATTTGCGGAGAGTTTGAGGGGTGGGATGGCGGCGGCGTGCCAGAAATAGAAGGCGAATAATGAAGACTCATTGGAGAAGGCAGCGGCGATTTGATGGTGTTTCTCCGGTCGGCGGGGTTCACTGTCTTCAACTTGCCGTCCGAGATCATGGCTTGCAGCACTCCGGCGTCCAACAGCTCCGCCTTCTTGATAATGCGCTGCACCATCTCGCCGCCAGCTTTCTTCAGTTGCGACTTGACGAATCCGATCACGGTAACGTTGCACTTGATCTCAATGTCCTCTCTCAAGTACAGTCCGTCTGCAGGGGCACCCATAGCCTTGAGGCCGATTTCAGGAACCTCGGGGGGCTCGAAGCCAGGCTGGTTGCCGGCGATGCGGTATGTGTTCCGCAGGTCCACGTTCATGGGGGCGTAGATATGTGTCTGCAGCCCCCAGGGCATGTCATGGAAGCAGCCATTGAACTTGATGATGGAGGCGCCCATCTTCCCAATGCCGGGAATAAAGGTGACTCGCTCCGTGATCTCATACCAGGTGGAGTAGTACTCGTCCGTCTCGGCGTTGTTCGGGGCCGCGATGGGCTTGTGCTCGAGGACGAGGGGATTCAGGGTTATGACCTCAGAGTGCGAGTGGAGAATGTCGAGGGCCAGCTGGCGGGGGATGAAGCCCGGGATGGGCGTGATCAAAGTAAAGGTGTCTTTCCTTCGCATCATGGTGGGCAACTTCTTTCCAGCCTGTCGCAAATGGGTTCCAAGACTGAGGAAAGAAAGGAGCACGTCCTGTGAATTGAAGAGCTTAGGAATTCGGAGAAGTGACAAGTTGGACTTTGTGATCGCAAAATGGGTTGAGAAGAAAAAGGGAAAAGAAGGAGGGGGAACGAGCTTGCCAACAGGGGCATCGGGGGTACGTAAATGAAAGAAAGAGCCGGGATCTTGGAAGGACTGGCGGCTGGGCTTTTCTTTCTGGCTGGGCTCCTCCTGCGTTTGGCCCGGCTCACTGCTGGTGCCGGTTCTTGGGGACGCCGGTTGGCTGGTCTGTGGCTGAGGGGGGAGGGGAGGGGAGGGGAGGAGGCCGCGCATTTCGCACCTCCAAGCAGACGCTCTGTTTCCCCCGCCCAGCCCCACGGCGACCCTTTGTCCCGTTAAGATGATGACGTGAGAAAGAAAGACACATCCTCAAGGCCACAATCTGGAGGTGGAAGCCAAGAATTCGCTTCCTGGCCAATCCTCCATCGTTCAGAGATAGCTACATGTTAAAATACATATCTGGAATTGTGGTCAGCCAGCCACTAAGAGGCCCAAATTGAGCCATGCAGCTCAGGACGCTACGAGAGGTTCGGCAAGCTGCAGTCAGAATTAGGATAGAGTGGGTGGCAAGGTGGGCAACAAGTGGGATGGATGCATCGGTGCCCAGCGGGGTGGATTGGCAAATGATTGTGGTAGGGAATCCCGCAGCTCAGAGGTGTGGATGTTGACGGCTGAAAGGGGGGTTTTAGTGGATTGTCCGAGACTGCCTCCCAGCCTTGTAGGGCAGCTTAGGCAGTTTGAAGCAGACATCTTGGCACTGTGACCGGAGCCGAGCGAGTGTGTGTGGAGACTCCGCCCGCACAGTGCGTTACACACTCATAATCGGCTTGGAAGAGACGGAGTAACGCATAAAATACAACCTAACTTGATCACCAGGCCCAAATTGTTGACAACTTGGCGTGTAACTAACTACCTCAAGTTTTGAACCGTCAAACCGATTCCATCCGCTTGAATCCCGTTTTAACTTGACGCTGAAAAAACGTCAAGTCCTAGCCCATCTATATTCAACGAAGACGCCGAGAGCTTCCAATGCTCTATTCACTAGCAACTGAAGCTATCATTTTTGGTCGAAAATCTTAGAGACTGGGGCTAATTTGTAGTTTACTACTCTTCTCTTGCAAGCAGCAAGTAGCGTTATGTCACACAGAGTACTCATCGCAGGTTCCATACCAAAAATCATGGCAGTGGTTAAAGGAGTAAGTACATCCATGTGTGGCATGAATTCATAGCCAGCTACTTCACTATGGGGTTAAAGTATGGCTGGTATTCCGTGAAAAGGAACAATTCTTGCTTGAATCCGCCATTTTTGTCAACCGTTTCCTTAGATAGGTAGGTAGGTATCTATTTACTCTCGTAGTTGGATATGGGCTGTAGGAGTGAAGCAAAAAAAACAATGGAAAGCCATGAAAGCGGGAGTATCACTCTCAAGGGGAGCATCATCTTGTTTGGGATTGGACTATGTAGGAAACTTCACTTTTGTCTCCAATTCCCCTTGGTTGACGGATGAAAGGCTGAGGCGGGGCACGCGCGTTCACTAACAGGCCCCTAACTTACCCCACTAACGATGGCCCCGCCATCTATTTTCGTTTCTCAATGATGCGCCCGGTGTTGCAGCTACACCGGACTTTCTCATCCCCACCACCAGACAACTGACCTAGCCAAACATCAATTTATCTAGCTGAGAAGATGGCTTCAACCTCAGCGCCAGCAGCCAGTGAGGCCGGGGCGACGTCCCAGCCCGTTGCCATCGTTTGTGTTGGCATGGCAGGTTTGTCAACCCCGCCTCCCTCGAAGCCCAGTACTCACTTTGCACTGCAGGATCGGGAAAGACAACATTCATGCAGCAGATCAACGCCCACCTCCACGGCAAGAAAGACCCCCCCTACGTAATCAACCTCGACCCTGCGGTCATCCACTCGCCGTTCGAGAGCAACATCGACATCCGCGACTCGGTCAACTACAAGGAGGTGATGAAGCAGTACAACCTCGGCCCCAACGGAGGCATCTTGACGTCCCTCAACCTCTTCGCCACAAAGATCGACCAGGTCCTAAACTTGCTCGAGAAGCGGACAGCCCCGAACCCGGAGAACCCGGCGCGCAAGCCGATCAACAACATCATCGTCGACACGCCGGGGCAGATCGAGGTGTTCGTCTGGTCCGCGTCCGGAACCATCCTCCTCGAGTCACTCGCCTCGTCGTTCCCCACCGTCATCGCGTACATCATCGACACGCCGCGCACCAGCTCGACCTCGACATTTATGAGCAATATGCTCTACGCGTGCAGTATCCTGTACAAGACGAAGCTGCCGATGATCCTGGTGTTCAACAAGACCGACGTGAAGGATGCGGCGTTCGCCAAGGAGTGGATGACCGACTACGATGCCTTTCAAGCGGCTCTCACAGCGGACGAGAACAACAACGCCTTTGGAGGCCAGGAGGGCGGTGAGGGCGTGAATGCGGGCAGCGGTTACATGGGCAGTCTGCTCAACAGCATGAGCATGATGTTGGAGGAGTTCTACACACATCTGAGCGTAGTCGGCGTCAGCTCGCTCTACGGTACCGGAATCGACGAGTTTTTCGAGGCAGTAAAGGAGAAGGCGGAAGAGTTTAAACGGGACTACCAGCCCGAGCTGGAGAAGAGGCGCGAGGAGAGGGAGGAGAACAAGAAGAAGGCCAGAGAGCGTGAGCTGGAGAAGATGATGAAGGGCATGGCCATGGGTGGTCTTACCAAGGATGTGACTGTGGGCGACATTAAAGAAGACGAGGAGGGGTTGGATATCCTTAGCTCGGATGAAAGCTCGGATGAACCGGATGATGATGAGATGGATCGTGAGGGACTGCAGGCCAGATACGAGGCTGCCACACAAGGCAACGAAGACTCGATGGGCGCAGATGCCAGCTTTGCTAAATATCTATATACACAGCAAGGACAACAATAAAAAAAAGGATGCATTGGCTGGATGAAGCGGTGGTCAGCGGTTGGAAAATCGGGTTTCAGCGGACCGAGGGCAAAGGTTAAGGACATGATTCTCATCAGCATTCTCGGCGTTTAGACAGACAAGATACCAAAACTGGACTGTAGGGGGGGTTTTTTTTAATAAAAAAAATGTTTTCATTTTTCCCTTTTTTAGAAATGGGCACGACCGGAAATTTATCGGTCTCCTTAATGATTCTCCCCAAATGCCGTGATAAACAGATGCCTTCCTCCGTACAACCCCATTGTGGTCGCCGCCTTGCAGAAAGATCCATCAGAATCTCAATTTATAACGGCCTCCATCCAGTACGTGGACGTAGACCGAAGTTATTCAGCTAGCCATGCATCCCCAAAGTCGATGTAGTCTTTAGGTGTCCCACCGATATTACGAACGACCCGACGTTCCTCCAAGCACGTCGTACCCCCTTGTGAACACCACTAACGCGCTTCAAACTGGACCATTCTATGTACGCACACAAGTCAGCATTTACCTTTCACTAGCACACGCTCTGAAGTAAAGTGGGATGAGACTCACCTCTTGGTGCGCTCCTTGTAGAGCACGCGCGCTCCGCACTTTTGGCAGCGGATGGGCGCGCCTTTCTCCAGCGGTACCCGCACCGCGCAATCGCCGCACGTGTAGTACATGGTCGTCGAGCCGACGTCTTGGCCGCCGAAATCGCGGCGCTCAAAGGCCGTGGCGCCCGCCGCGTTACCGTAGCTGGGCTGCGAGTTACCCGTGGGGATCTGGTACTGCTCGCGCGACATGTTTGCTCTGTGTGTGTGTGTGTGTGCGTTTGTTGGTGTTGTCGCGTGCGGTGCTGTAAATTTATTTTGTAGGCTGGCTTTTGGTGGTTTGCGAAGGGAAGGATGCGGTGGTTTGCGAGTGGAGGGAGGATGGACGGGGATGGATGGATGAATGCACTTTGAGGGCCGCGATCCGCGGGGGGGAATACAGGGCTGGGAGGTTGAAAGGGAAAAAAAAAGGCGGCGGCCAATGGCAGAATGGACTCTGTCACTGGCGGCGACCCGCGCCAAGGACTGATCTTCGGCTGACAAACATATTCGAGGTCATGTGACATGACGCGCTTTTACACTTAGCGTTGCCGAGGCTTACAACTCATAGTCGCTGATGGGGGCACGTTCGTAAATGCCCAAGACCGATTTGACTGGATTCCTTGGCAATTAGGAAATCGCAATGTCTTAAGCTTGTCCGCTCGACCCCTTTTGCTCCTTTGTGCTTGAGGCGTGACTTTGACTACCTTTATGAAGTCTAATTGACATCGGTTATGGCTTTCCTCTCTTGACAATTTTGCGTTTCAACTCTCCCGTCTTGTCCCCTCACGACGACGCCAGCGGGAACCCAATCCCCCCACTCCTTGATTTTGGTCACACGATGGCGCCCTCTCTGCCTGCTCCGAACGAATTCGACTCGGGCCTGCACATACACAATGGACACGACACGGCATCATGCCCCTTTTGCCGAATCGCGTCCATCTACGGGCCGTACGACCCAGCCGACCCGCCAGCAGCCGACTCGGTGGCCTTGAGCCCCGAGGCCAGCGCGCCGAACCCCGCGACGTTCGTGGTGCTCTCGACCCCTTTGCTGATCGCATTTTTGGACATTATGCCGCTGTCAACGGGGCATGTGCTTTTATGCCCACGGGAACACCGACCGAAGCTTACCGACGTCACGGCCGCCGAGTCGCTCGAGCTGGGGAGCTATCTCCGCGTGCTGTCTGCGGCCGTCGCCCGGGCAACGGGGGTGCGCGATTGGAATGTCGTACAGAATAACGGAGCCGCAGCTGCCCAGGTCGTACCGCATATGCATTTCCATATTATTCCGCGGCCAGAGCTGCGTGACAAGCGGAGCGAGCGCTTCACGGCGACCATGTTTGGGCGTGGTCAGCGCGAGGACCTTGATGAGGAGGAAGCGGCGCCCCTGGCCGAGCGCATTAGAGAGGCTGCTGCGGAGTTGTTGCACTGTGAGGCAGAGGACAAGCCGAAGCTGTAGTACAAACGAGCGCTCTCACGAGTGTTTTTTAATCTCGGCCAGCATATATCTTTTCGCAGGCTCGGTTGATGGAGATGAAGGGCCATGTCATGCCCCAGTTCAGGACTGTAAGAGAGACAAATACGTGGGTTCATGCACATTCCACATTTGGAGGGTTGAATGTATGAAGTCGTTCTAATGTATATTTCTCTGTCTAGGGCCTCATTTTTAGATGCCAACGCCTAACCCCCCATTCTCAGGGAGAGTTTTGCCCCAACTAGCTACGGGAGAGCATACGACAGCGCTAAACCGCAACACGTGACGGAAATTATTACTCGTCATCCCCAAAGAAGACCTTGACCGGCAACCAGCCGTCATTGCAGACCTTGAAACGGTCCGGGATGGCGTCAATCTTGGCCATCTCCTCGTCGGACAGGCCCCAGCTGAACAGGTCGCCGTTTGACTCAATGCGGGACTTGGTGACGCTCTTGGGCAAAACACTCCATCCCTTTTGAATTCCCCACTTGAGTAGGACCTGGCCCAGCGTGCGGCCCTTGGCCTTGGCGATCGAGTTGATCGCTTCGTTGATGTAAAGTGGCGAGTTGCTGTTGCCTAGCGGAGAGTAGCCTGACGTGTGAATTCCGTGGGCGGTGTTGTATGCGACGAGCTTGGGCGACGGGTTGCCGGGATGGAGCTCGATCTGGTTGATGGCTGGGACGATCTTGTGACCAAGTCAGTTTTGATCCGGTACAAAAGTCCTTCCTACCGAAAGAAGTGTACACACCTTGCAGCTGGGATCATTCAGGAGCCTCTCCAAGTTCTTGATCCCAAAGTTGCTGATGCCAATGTTCCGGACCTTGCCAATGCCGACTAGCTTCTGCATCTCGCGCCAGGTATCGACAAAGTCCCAGTCCGGGTACGCCTTCTTCAAGTCATCTGGATCCGTGGACGACGGCCAATGCATCAGGTACAGATCGACATAGCTGGTTCCCAAGCTGTTCAGGGAGAGGTCAATGGCCTCAGCGACGCGCTTGTGCCACGGGTTGTCCAGCTTGGTAGTCAGCCAGATCTCCTCGCGGGGGACGCCCGACACGCGGATGCCCTCGCAGACCTCCTTCTCGTTGCCGTATGCGAATGCCGTGTCGATGTGTCGGTAGCCAGCCTTCAGCGCGTCCTCGACCGCCCGCTCGACATCGCCTGGCGGGGACTGCCACGTGCCGAGGCCGACAGCGGGGATCGAGTCGCCCGTGTTGAGTTTGTACGTCTTGCTGAGGAGCCAGTCAGACACTGCGCGGAGAAAAAAATTATTGGACTCTGGGGCGAATATTCACGCGCCAACCATTATGTTATATGATTCTTGTGTTGATTCTTGTGTTGTACTCTCAGAAACACAGTCTCTCGGATACCTTGGACTACAGTAAAATTGAATTTGAATTAAAAAGAAGCTAGGTATCACAAGACGATTTAGAGAGAGGTGAAGGAAGAAAGGAGAAATTTCCAACGGTTTCTTTAGACCCCCTCCTCCTCTCTTTATCAACCCCCCCCTATGACGTGTTCGCCGTACTGTGCTGTATCCGCTCGATCTTTCTGCCCCGCATGGGATGGGGATACGGGAGGACATCAAAGCTATTTGAGGAAAGCACGCGAGTCTTAAATCTCTAGTCTAGTCTCTAGTCTAGTCCAAATCGGGGGATCATCAACGAGATTGTCAATTCATCCCTACATGGGATACATGTCTTGAGTTCATTGTGGGCCAATGAGATGGGAAAAGCCGGATGGTCCGAGATATTGGAGCGCTGGGACTTCTCCCGACTATATCCCGTCAGAATCCGGTGACATCTACTTCCATTTCTATACATCATGGTAAAGGCAGATAATCAAGCATGGGCATGTGAAATAGCTTCAAAGGAAAGGATGACATCTATAGGGTGGATAAAACCACAAATCTCTAGGTAGAGAGACGCGGATATGATATTCATTATCTACTCTATGAAGAGAAACAAAAACCGTTGCTTAGAGGGCCAAAGCTTCCAAGACAAATAGCGCTACAATCCTGATAATATTCCATTTGCCTGACCACCGGAAAGACGACGTGCTGCACAAGAAGTTGAACAAAAGTAACCACACAATGCAATCGCTTTTCCCTTCCCCCATCCAGACACCGACGACCAACACTGCAAGTTTCCAGAACTAACCATCTGTACCACTGCTCCTGAAGGTGGCACACAATGCCGCGTAGTGGTGGGTCAGGTCGAGAACATTCTGCGGCAGGCTCGTGGCTTGTATGATGCTTCTGACCTTAACAGCGCCCTCGTCCTCGATCAGCATCCGGACCGTGTGGAGCAGCTCGGGCGAAAACTCGCTATACCACCGATACTGCCACGTTACAAGACGGATCGTGGCAGCGATGGTCTCGCGTGTGTTCTTGTTCTTCTCAAACACCTTCAGGATACCCGTAAGCGCCTTCGGGCTGAACCGAAGAGACAAGCACGCGCGGTATGCCTCCACGGCCTCGTCAATGTGCTGCAGACGCTCGGCCAGGCTGCCCAGAATCTCCCATTCTTCGGCCGACTTTTTGTATTGCATGCTCTGTGCGCGGTATTGCGCCATCTGCGTCCGCCATATGGTGTAGACGCGCAAATCCTCGTAAAGAACCATGAACAAGCTGTCCAGCCAGCGTTCGCAGAGTCGCTTATTGTTCAGGCGCGAAAAGTGATCCTCGTCCTGGCAGGAAAGTTAGCACAGATAAACGTCAAAGTGAGGATGAGTCCCGTCGTATATCCTCATCACGCCATGATGGGGTCCTTACGTTTTCGGTTTCCGCCTTCTTGGCCTCATCCGGATCCATAGCACTCGACGGCCGCTCCAAATCTTCTTCGTTTCCGTTCACGACCAGGGTTGGCGCAATAGAATCGGTGTCAGTCCCATTCAGCGTCTCAGCATCCTTTTCTGTATCATCTTCGCCTTCGCCTTCGGAGGCTTCAGCGTTGGCCGTATGGTCTGGGGTTCCACGGAGGGCATCGGTGCTAGCGTTGCGCTTTGCGGGGAGAACTGTGTCGTGTTTCTCGCTCCGGTACTCGTCTTCCATAACAAAAACATTGCTTCGAATTCTGAGCAGTTGGTCCCACCCGATCTTTGCCGTCATTTCTGTCAGGATGCTGTATGCTTGCTTGAACGTTCCGCGATACGCAGCTGCCCGCAGATTGAGAAGGTTAGGGTCGACCTGTTCTGAATATCTCGACTCAGGCTCGCTGTCGATCTCATCTAACCGTGTCTCGGGGAGCGTAGGGAGAAGGACATCCTTGGGTTCGGGCATGATCGGCGCATCCTTGTCCTGGTAGGTAAACATGGGGCACGAATTCAGAATTGTGAGGGCGTTCTCCCAGTCTTCCATGGCGACATAGACCTGAGCGAGTCTCGCCCACGTCCCAAACTCGCTCGGTGCCGCAATGGTGCTTCGATCAGCACAGCCCAAGGCTAGACGTAGCCTCTCCTCCTTTTGATCCGGGGTCGCAGCAGTCTGGGCCTTTTTCAGTAAGAATTCCGCCTGAGTATCGAGCATAACGTAGTCCATGGGCGACTCCTTGAGCGCTTCATGGAGAACGCGCACACCTTCAACCTCTTCGTTGCCCATGAACAAGACCTTGGCAAGGAGCGAGGCCACCTCGACATTTTGTGATCGCAGCTTCTCGAAGAGATTGATGCCTGAAGCGTAGCGCCCTGTCGTGTGGAAGTACTTCAAGAGGCCGGTTGTCAGGTGGTTGGAGACGATGTTAGGAACTTGCACAACCGAGTCGGAACCAAGCTGCCAGCCTGCGTGTTCTGTCAGCTAACTGCCGACCCTCGAAATACCACCGTATCCTGGCCTTCTTACCTCTGAAAAAGAGTTGTTCGGCTGCGCTGAGGAACCGATGTTCAGTTTCTGTGTTTGTGGCAGGATTGAATCGCCTGACGCCCATGATCTTTCTGATTGTGTCGCCGGTGCCGTCGTCGGCATATGAGTATGCGCGCAAGACGCTGCACAGATATGTTTCAAGCCAAAGTTCGTCGGTTGCCTTCCGCTTCTCGCCTCGCTCATCAATGCAGTAGCTCTCGACGGATCCGGGGAAAGGTGCATGTACGCGCATGTCGACTCGAGAGAAGGCATTGTAACAACTGTCGGAGAACACTGGTGAGTTGATGATACGTCTTCCTTTGGCCGATAGAGACATACCAATAAGTGCCCTCGATGGTCTTGGAAGTTGCGCCCTGGCCGAATTCCTTGTATGTTAGGGTGTTGATGTAGGCGGCAAGACTGGCCGAGGACGAGGCATCGACGCCTGTGACATGGTGATAAACACCAAGCTGCGCGCGCACACAGGGATTAACGAACAGTTCAATGCCGGGGGTTTGGGGAGGGCGGTACACGTACCTGCTTTCCAGGGTTCCTAAGGGGCTGCTTAAGCAGGTGGACAAGATCGGGAGGGCCCAGCTCGCGCAGGGAGATCAGGGACTCGGTGCGGGAATCGATTGCCTCGTGCAAGATCTCCTCGGTGATCCTGCGCATAGAGGTTAGCTCATGCTGTTCGATAGAGGGGTGCGTGTCTTCCGTACTCGGGTACAGCTGGGGCAACCATGGCGGCGATGTGTCTGCGGCGGCCACCGCGGGCATACAAGTGGGAGTGGAGGTGATGGCAAAATGCCGAGTGCTCGAGAGTCGAGACGTGGGGGTTGGTGTCAGCGACGAGGCAGCTTGAACCGCAAGCCTTCGTAGAGTTTCGTGGTGTTGGGTAACGTTTGGGGTCTTACTTTAGGGTAGTCCCAGCTCCTGTTCTAGGCCAGATGCGGGTGCTGTTAACGTGTCAGGCAGCTTGTCTGCTGCGTGACGGTTAGGGTGGTTGGGTGGCACGGGCCTGCTGAAAGTAAAGTAAAAAGGCCAGGATTACTGATCAGTAGCTCCCAAATCATTACCTGCTGTTAGGGGAGTAACATTGGCTGAATAACTGCTCAATGAGCTCAATAAAGATTGAATACCTGAGCCATTCATTCCACTGCGTTGTAAATGTATGTATGGTAGGAGTTTCAGGTGCGTGCAACGTTTCTCAAGCATCCCTCTCTCAAAACGAATTGATGGGTCTCTAACACTACCAAAGGAGGCAGCACCCTGCTAATTAAATCCTTGAAGACTACCAGATAGATACAGTGGCCCCTTCTTTTCCGCCTGATGAGCCTTCCCAGAACGAAGGTCGAGAGGTTTTCCTGCCTTTTATTGAGGAATGCCTCTGCAGTATGCAAAGAGCGAAAGAATGCCAGGGAAAGCTAGAATTTACACTACACCATGTAAAAAGGTGGGGCCATCATGTTGAGTGATTGAGCCATATTTCAGGGGCAGCTCGAGCCACACCATTAATAACCTTGTGGCACTGCTGTCGCGTCTCAAACGCCCCGGTTTCCAGCGGTTCGGGTGGTGTTCGCGAATTTGGCGAGCGCTAGCACCTGAACCTTGAAGGATTGGGATCGACGGAATCTGCCCAGGGACCAAACCCCAAAAGCACAACTTGCGAATTGTCCTCAAAACGGGACATCATGCTCCCAACCTGAGCGCCCGCCAGTCTTTGTCTCTTATATCTAATTATCACACGTTGACTACTGCATGAGGTTTTCAATCTGGCAAGATGGTAGGCGACATCCAAGTGCCGACGTCGACGCATCGACGCTGACCAGAAGCTTCTCTAGCCAGCTTTTTCGGCAATCAATGTCGAGCCCGAGGAGAATATCGACGAGGAGGTCGACACGACCAAGGAGATCCAGGTATGCGAGCTTTCTTGCGCAATGTGATCTGCGTATGGTGCTGACGCGCCCCGCCCCCAGGTCGACGATGCCCTGAAGCTATTCCAGACGGCTCTCAAGCTCCACGCTCAAGGGCCCCGTTTCTTTGACGAAGCGTCCGATGCCTACGATGCGCTATTCGAGTCCGAAATCTTTAAATACACCGAAAGCAAAACCGAATACGAGCGCAACGAGAGGCGGCCAGACGGCAGTCTGGTCATCGAGCCAGTCTTTGCGCCGGGCCTGGATGTCGCTGGAACAGAGGAGGATGGAGTTGGTAGTGTTCTTCCCCAGGCCCTCTACCTATCATACAAGAACCATGGCCAATTTCTTGTCGATCGCATCAAACACAAGGCATGCACAACACCGGGTGCGAAATCGGCTGTGTTCGAGGCCCCAGATGTCCAGGATGACGCTCTGAAAGCGCTGGAAGACTTCGACGCCGCTCTAGATCGCGATCCATCAGATGCCGAACTGTGGCGGAAAACGGCTCGAGTTGCCGCGTTTTTGAAGAGCGCCCGGATTAGTCGCTATAGCTTGGAAGCTGCCATCGAGCTCGACGATGATCCAGCCGTCGTGGAAGTCGAGCCCCCGTCCCTAGCCGAAGGATTCGCTGGCGAGCAGCTGAAAGCACATCTCATGGTTCTGGACGACCACATGGCATTGACACACCCCTCAATGGCTCCCTTTTGTGAACGGGGGTTGTTACCGCAACTCAAGCGATTCCTGGATCCGATGCCATACCTCCCCAACCCGACCAAATCTGTGGCCATACCAAGGCCGCAGTCCGAAGTAGCTAGTACCTCCCGCCTTGTCCTTGGCATTCCAAGTTACTCCTGGGCGGAGATAGGCACCGCTCTGGTTTCCTTCGTTGCTGAACATGGTCTTTCGGGGCAAGCCGTTCTCATCCAAACACCTGACGGGGTTGTCGAAGACGATATCCAGATGGAGATTGATAAGCAGCTGCAGCCCCCGGACGATTTACCGCTCCCCGGAAACCCTCCTGAGGTCCTTATGAAGGAGGAACCCACCACAGAAAAGCCCAAAGATGCCGAGGCCGCTGTGAAGGAACCAAAATCTGCGGCTAGCGAGGCGCCCGCTGCGATGGATCTCCCCAAAGAGCGGAGCTCCTCGATACCGACGAGGAAACGCTCGCAGTCAGCAGCAGGCTTGATAGACCTCCAAGACGATGACAATGCGGAGACCAAGAGAAGCAAGAGAACCAGGCGCCGAGACACGGCCGCGGAGGAGGCTATGGACCCCGCTACTCTTCTCGCCACTCAATTACAGCCTTTTCAAGCTGCTGACCAGAATCTCTTCCAGACGACAAAGAACCTGCTTGAAAACCTCGGAGTAACAGACCGGGTTACTCTGGATAGGATCGCCGAGGTGCTTGATTCGTGTGCCTCAGATGACCGCCTGGGCAAGATTCAAAACGTGGCCACCGTCGACCTTAGGGACGCGATTCTCAAATTCGATGTTGATATAGCGAAAGTCCTGCTGGGGGGCGTAGAACCCCTTCCTACTAGTCGCTCCGAGTTTCTCGAGCATACTAAACCAGGACCCCAGCGGAATCAAGAGCCGCCTGCATTTGATGAGGCGCGAGGCGTCAGAAGATTTGTGGACAGAGTCAATGCAAGCTGGAGTACGACACACGACATAGTATATGAGTATGTGAGGATTTTGACACGCAGTTACACCCAGTTCAAGTGGTCTGAACAAATGAAGACCGCCGCGGTCCAAGTTATTAGCCGATTGGATGAGGTTATCCATGACAGAATCGTCTACGAGCTTGAGGTGTGTCAGAACGGCGAGGCAAACGAGGATAGCCTCGAAGAGATTGCAAAGCTAGCACAGATGCTTTTCGAGCTACACCTGGATGTTTACGAGCGCATCACGAACCCCAACAGCGTTGTGAAGCAGAGCACCCGGACAGAGACGAGAGCGAGACTGGGGAGATGGCTGGATTTTGCTACCCAAGTCAGCCGGCGGCGCCAAAACGACCACGACGACAGCCTCACATTTCGCTTCCTCTGGGCTGCGGCCTTTTCGACCACCGTGGCCACAGATGTTCCTCGAGATCACATCCTAGTTTGCTGGAATAGCCTGCGTGACTACCTTGCTGGTGCCCCTGCCACCGATATCATGTTGCCCAACAACGCCGTTATGCCTGAAATCTCCACCGCTGCTGCAGAGCGCGAGATATCCAAGTTGACAACCCTGGATTTCTTTCTGGGGATATTCCAGGAAGATTTGGGAGATCCAGCGTCCGTGATTGAGAAGTTGGAACCTGTACTCAACCCAGAATCGGTTGCCGTCGACACCTCTAGCTCCGAGGCCAAAGGAATCAACGGGGACGACGCTAAACACAAACCAGCCGGACGGCCTCTCAAGGAAGTTGCTAGTCAAGGGTTACGAGACCTCTGGAAGTTTCTCCAAAGCAGCAGGACGGAAATGCGACTGCTTCTGTGGGCAAAGCTGGGCGAAGCATATGGCAAGATTGAGTATACCACAAAGCAGTTTTCGTGCTTACTGCGGAGTATCGAGACTATTGTCACCGACTTTGAGCGCGACGACTACATCAACACGCCCCAGGAATCAAGGAAAGGGCTCTTCATGACCATGTTGAAGGCTTTGGATCAGCTTATCATTGACTCCTTGTACCTGGCCCTGAACGAAAACAGCTCCTTCGACATCATCGACGAGGACCATTTGAGATCCACGCTTTCTGCTCTTGCAAAAGTCAACTGTCTGTTGCACGTGGCAGCCATGTATGAGGACGAAATCCGCATTGGGATGGCACAGCCTTCTGCTGCCGGATCGGTTTTCACATCTTTTGTCGGTAGGCTTCGAGAGATGCAAGTTCGGACATGGTCACTTCAGTACACGGTCCTCAAGGTCGGCATCAACCAACATTCAGCCATATTTCCGAAGCCAGAGAATGATCTTGCGGATTATCTCGCTGCAGTTCACCAGGTGCTGGGCCTGCGGAAGTGCTGTAAATCGTCCAACAAGATATTCCTTAAGATGATGCGCATCGAGCTCCTGAAGCAGAAGAACATAGAAAACTGGGAGGATTATCTGGGCCAGGTTCTCTATGATCTTCATGGTATCAAGATCGGGGTTGGAGTCTGGGACGTTCAAGACCACGACTGTCCACCTGAGACACTGAAACAGAAACAGGCCCTGGCCTTGGTTGAGAAGATCAGTGTGCTGGCGAACAGGATGACCATGAAGGACTTGCTCAAGTCCGACCTCAAGACAGCCATTGAGCACATGCAGCAAGCAATTGGAACGACCAAGTCTAGTCCTCAAATGATGCTCAATCTCCGCAACTTTTCCGAGTACCTCAGGACCGCCATCCATCCCTTACACCTCTACCGGGCTCTCAACGGCAACATAGACCTGGACGCTATAACTATTAACACGCCAGAGAGTGCCCCAGCAAAGCAGGGCTGGTTCTTCTTGCTAGGAATGATTGCCCTTACCAAATTTAAGGGCGTTGACCTCAATCGACGACAGACACCAGGCGCTACTGACGACCTGCGTATCGGGGCGACATTCCTACGGCTCCAGCTCCAGTTTACCCCTGACCGGTGGGACGCCTGGTTCCGTCTTGCCGAATGTTTCGACTATGAACTAGATGAAGCTGTTCTTTGGACCGCTGACAAGATGAACAAGGACCGGGTTGACCTCGTCAAATTGCAGCGAAGCTCAATCCACTGCTACGCTCTGGCCTTATCACATTCGGTTGCATGGGCATCAAACCCCGCTGCTTTTAAGGCGTCGGAAGGCGATCGAGAAGCGCTGTATGACATGTATTACGAATTTGGCATGCGCATGTATGCCTCGAGTCGTGAGCCATTTGCCATGGAGCCCTTTCAGCACGCAGACCAGGAGCGCTTCTTCATAGAGACAATGGGGGCCGGGACCTACAAGAAGATTCTGCACCACCAAATGTCAGACTACCAGGTCTGGAAGTTTGCGGCGAATCTCTTCAAAAAGGCAATGGTAGGGAAGCCAAAAGACTGGAAGAACCCATACATGGTGGCAAAGTGTCTCTGGAAGATGTACCAGAAGCCACTAGACGAACTGGACGAGAAGAATCGATTGAGCCGTCCCACGGTACAAGCCGTTATTCGAGCCCTCGAAAAGACTGTCGAGGTTGCCTCATCATTGCCAAAGCCTCGGCATGGCCAGGACCCCATACTCGAGCCGCATTATAAGATCTTGGTCGTCATCCACAAGCTCGTTACACGTGGCGATCTTACTCCGCAAGAAGGTGCGAAAATACTAGAACGTCAGCCATACTCGCCTGATCACGGCGAAGAGGTCCCGATGCCCTCAGAAGACGAATGGGAGGACTACGTAATTAGGTGTTTGCGGTTCCTGCGCGATAAGGACAAGTCTAATTGGCAGCATCGTTTCATCATGCGCCATGCGCGCATCTTGTTTGACGAAACCAAGACCGAGGCCAACGACATTGAGGATTTGGTTGCTGCCAAGGCCGCCTTTGCCGTTCTGCGTGAGAACATGTTTACGAAGACAATGGTCATGAACGTCTGGAAGTGTGACGCAGAGCGGCCAGGCCGTCACCATGTCTACACCGAGCAATACATCCGCTTCATGGTCCGCCTGCTCGCCGTTATGAATGACCGAGTCAACCTAGAGGCGGTGTTGCGCCGAATTCGCAAGAAGGGCATTGACTTCTACCATTTCAACGAGCTGTGGACGTCTTGTGTCTTGACCTATGTCAAGTTGCTCCGGCAGACCTTCAACATCCTCCTCGCAGAGGAGGAAGCATTCAAAAGTTTGTCTCCAGAAGAATTCGAGGTTATTAGTGAGAAGATCACAGAGTGGGCCGCCACCAAGACGGAGCCCGAGAGTCACAACGCACTCAGCGCCTTGAAGGAGGCTGTGGAGCTCAAGAAGCTGAATGGAAACCTCATGAAGGCGGCGCCAATCGACGACTTGATTACCGACTGCTACTCCACTATCTACCTCGACCTCAAATCCGAGTGGGAGCCTGCTCAAGTCAAGGACGAGAACGGCCAGACCCCGGATGAGGCATCACGTACAGCTGAAGACGGCGCTGATGCCATGAAGAATAAGTTGCTCAACGGCCTGCTGAATGGTAACGGACAAGACAAGGAGCCGACTGTCTTGGGCTCTCTCCGGAGCGTCTCTGAACAGCCAGATAGATTCGAGAAGCCGCTCTCGCTCACTGGAGAGCCTGCGCCGCGGGTAGGACGGCGCGCCGGCGTTAGGCGGCCGGACATCCTCCGCAAGGCAGAACAGGCGGTTCTTCGAGCCGCCGAGGGTCCGCCCAAGTCTGCTGGAGCCGGCGGCACTGCCAACGGCACTAAATCCCGCTCCCGCCTCGGGTCCATGTCGAGCGGCAAAAACGGCCAGACGCCAGGGGAGGAAGAAGAAGAGAGCGACGACGAGCAGGAGAATTCTCATAACCAACATGACGACGAGGACGTGGAGATGAAGGACGCGGATGACGATCAGGCTGGCGGCGACGAACAGGAGGACGAAAATGAGAACGAGAACGAGCACCATCACGAGCATGAGGATGACAATGGTAGCGACATTTCCAGCCCGCCGCGTAGCGTGCATGACTCGGCAGATGACGAAAGCGACCTGAGCGATGTCCCTCCCGACTACGACCATGACATCCCCCCGTCGTTGATGTTCCCCAATCTTAGAAAGAGCGTGGAGGTGGCAACGACGGTCGCGGATAGTACAGATGAGGAGTCAGATGAAGAGACCGAGGTAGAAGAAGAGGGCGAGGAGGCCCAAGAAGAAACGGAAGGCGGCGAGATGGGCGAGGAAGGAGAAGGAGAAGAACTCGGCGAGGAGGAGGAAGAGATGGACGAGGAAGAAGAAGAAGAGGGGCCAGAACAGGCCACTTCGCAAATGGGCGACGGTGAGACTGGTGGAGAGGAGTAGGTCCCATCCAAGCCGACCAAGAAAGCTCCTTGACAAGGACTGAATTACTGGGTAAGTGTATCACCATATTATGATTGGGCCGGCAACAGGGTTGGGGGGTGGAAATAAACAAGTACTTATGGGGCGGCGTTCGCGCAAGGCGCTCTAGCATTTGCTACTTGCATTGGGTGATTTCTCTTCAAAGGAGGAAGAAGGCGCTTGGGTGTATATTTTTTTTTATCTTTAGTATTTTAGAGTGTTGATACTCCGCGACTTTTTTACATTTTGCTTGCGTCTTGGAGGGTAAATGCTCCACTGTCGAATGGTCAAATTTTTTGAGGTCGGGGAGGAGAAGAGTAGAAGCTAATAAGAACTTTCGCTCGTATTTTCTAAGACCTACTGTCTGCTGCCACTGATTGATTTATGAGTGACGTCACCAAACAGTATAATGGCAAAAGTTTGTCTTCTCATACAAAGAGATGGTTACGGTAGTTTGTTTCTTGGCGTTTCTTCAAGTCTCCCCCAAGTTCCAGATCCAAACTTTATCAATAATCTAGGTACGGATATCCCGTTAGTCTCATTACTTAATTACTGATCGTGCAGCTCGCCCCAACAATGAAAGACCAGTTTTGACCCCTGTCCTTCAGCCCCGTGTGGCCCAAGCTCCAGCGTCTGCCCTGCCAGGTTACCCCGCCCCACACAGCTTGCCTAACCAACCCCACCTTCCTCGCCTTGAAGCCTTGATGCGGTGGAAGCCTCGCCAACCTTCGCAGGCAGACTGACAAACATCTTTCATCGGAGCCTTGC
Source organism: Lasiosphaeriaceae sp. G1095 (assembly GCA_027569635.1). NCBI lineage: Eukaryota > Fungi > Ascomycota > Sordariomycetes > Sordariales > Lasiosphaeriaceae > Lasiosphaeriaceae sp. G1095. The sequence continues at coordinate 22,302 of JAPDFK010000329.1, read as the reverse complement.
CCACCTTTTTTTTTTTTCTCTTCCGAGTATTTGAAATAGCCCTTGAGCGCTCGTTCAACTCACAACCTTTCTTCTTCATACACTACCACCGAAGACCGCCAACCTCTTCAGCCTGCGAGCATCATAGTGGGGTACCTGTACAATAACCTACCCCATCATCCATCGCGAGAACATCTTTGTGGTCTGCAAACCACTTACCGGACGGACATCAAGAAATATGGCGTCCCAAAAGCGCATCCAGAAGGTAAGTCGCGCCTATACTGCTCTACCAACTTGACCTTTTTCATTTTTTCCTCCCCTCAGCTTAAGAGACCCCGCCCCTCTCCCCCCCCCCCCCAACTAACTTCTCCCATGTCGCGCCTCAGGAACTCGCCGAATGCACGTCCAACCCTCCAGACGGCATGACCGTATCCCTGGCGAACGATTCCAACGTCCACAAATGGCACGTCATCCTCGACGGCCCGGCCGCGTCGGCCTACGCGGGCGGCAAGTTCGGCATCGTTGTCGCCCTGCCCGCCGAATACCCCTTCAAGCCGCCCAGCGTGACTTTCGCGACGCGCATCTACCACCCTAACGTGACCAACGACGTGACGGGCAACATCTGCCTGGGGATGCTCAAGCCGGAGGCGTGGAAGCCCGCGACCAAGCTGGTCGCCGTGCTGGGCGCCGTGCGCCAGCTGCTCGAGGAGCCACAGCCCGACGACCCGCTCGAGAGCCGCATCGCCGACGAGTACCGCCAGGACCGCAAGGAGTTCGACAAGAACGCGCGCGCGTACGTCCAGCGGTATGCCAAGGGCGCGGTCAAGTTCGATGCGGCTGCTAATAACGCCGGGGCGACCGCGGCGGGAGGCGGGGCGGGAGGGAAAGACGCGGCCACCACAGGCGCCACCAGCTCTTAGGAAGAGGGAAGAAAGAATCAGACCCTCTTGGAAGAAGCACTACCAACGGCAATGGATGATAACCCAGATATCCCTGGGTATAACGCGGACAACGAAGAGCAAAATGATGACGACGACGACGACGAGGAAGAGGGGGGGGCATTGCTCCAAGGTGCTGGGGGGCCATCTTTTAGCAGCGCATTTGAGGAAGAGGAGGAGGCGGGTATTTCTGAGAGCTTTGTATACCAGTTTGAGGAAGTCGAATGGTGCAGGGTAAATGTGCGAGCGGCATACCACAGGAGAAATGTCCCCACCCATCCCGTCGTTGGACGGACGAGAGGATCCCAAAGTCACAGAAACCGCATTGGGATGATGGGACTCAGGACTCGGCATCATATCCCATAACCATTCTAACACATAAGACCAGGGGTAACAGGCGTTTCTTTCACACACGATTGCTTTGTTCTGGCCGGCTAGGTAGCTCTATATCATTATACCGGAGCGGAAGTGGAGTTTCTCTCAATTGTATTAATGGTATTCGACATTGACAGCGGAATCAACGACGAAATCACAACGTGAAGAGCGCCAATGCAATGCATCCTGTCTGCAGTTGACATTCGTTTCATAACTTGGCAGTGAAATAACGGGAGGGGGGAAAGAGGCAAAATGTCAAGAGCACAACTACCTACATCCATCCCTCCAGTGATTTGACATAGATTTGACGGGGTGAAAGGAGCCAATGCAAAAAGTAAAGAATAGGAATCTCGCGGAGTAGGTTATCTAGCATTAACTACGCACCGCCACCTTGTTAGGCTCAGCAGTCGTCCTCACCCTCTCTGCTTGCCTGTCCTCCTCTGCCGGCTAGATGAAAATGACCTTCACCCATGCACGCGCTTGCGGTACTAGCTTTTTGACACCCCATCTATCAACCATAATACATGTCCCCTACCTGCCCGTCTGCCTGCCTTGCCTTTGCCATCCATTCATCCGTCCATGATGCTGTGCCTTCAAGTTCTTTCTCAGTGCAATACGTTAATAAGTAAATAAGAAATAGGTAAGAAAACTCCCATGCAAAGACAAAAGAAAGCCATGTGTAATACATTAAGTTCTACATGCAATAAACATCCAAAAAAGAGAAACCCTGCCCTATTTTTACTGAGTTAATCAGGTCATAACGACATCAGAAAAGAAAGAAGGAAAAAAACCGTAGGATGGCCTATAAAAGAAGCAACTGCGTGTTGCTGACGGATGCAGTCAAAATAAACAATTAGACCTTCCCCTCGGCGTGAAATGCCTAGAACTGGGAAACTTTTGTCTCATCATAAAAATCCGGGAGGCCGGGATCGGGGTTGGTAGAGATGGTGGTGGTACATGGACCGAGAGCAAAAATGGAAACGGGCCGAGGCTTGCTCTACATGACCTCGGCAGCCCGGACTTGCTCGCGGTCCTTCTTGCGGCCGAACAGGGTTCCCTTGCGGCGCACTTCCATGGCCTCCAAGTCGGCAGCAAGATCAAGGCCATCGGCGGCGGGTGCCACAGTTGCTGCTGAGCCCAACCTGACAGAGTCGTCGGTCGAGCCCTCCTGCTCGGCTTTCCACTTCCGGATGCCTGCACGGCGCTCTTGGCGTTTCTCTTCGACAACCTCCTGACTAAGATGACCAATTCCGTTGCGCCGCTTGTAGCACGACTCCATGAGGGCGTTGCAGTCGATCAGGCGTCGCGGAAACGCTTGCACGACACCAAACATTTCCATAGGATCGGTGACGGCCTTGATCTCGGATTCGGCAAGCTTGAAGATGGTAAGGGCGATGCGGAAGAGCGTGCGTGAACCCTCGTAGAAAAATACGTCCCAGACACGCAAGACGGTCTCGGTGGGCAATGTTCCGATAAAACACGACATGAACCAGGCTGTCATACAAAGTGTGATCGCCGGGAGACGGTTGGGGTCGTTGGCATGGCTTGACTTGTCTTTCCCGCGCTTCCCTTTGGTCTTTTTCGCCCCTGCTTCCACCTCGTCTCCGCCAATTTGCTTCCAGATGCCGGGCAGCGAGTCTTTCAAGGTAAGCATTAGCACGCCCAAGTCGACCTTGGACCCCTCCAAGCTCATCTCGTGTGTGCCAGGGAGATACACGCGCGTGATGACGTTCAACAGCCAGAATGCTTGCTCCTCCGTCTCGACAAACAGGAGAAGCAGGCCAGCGATAAAGTTTAGAGATTGACAGTAGCCGATGCGTGGGTTGTAGAGTGCAAAGGCGTGGAGTACACGACGGAGAGACATAATCATGTCTGTTTCGGTGGCCTCGGAAGATAGTCCCGCGGTTGATGACGCAGCTTGTCGTTCTTCACTATTCTCAGTCGCCTCTGCCGTCGCTTGCGGTGGCGGTTTAAACCGGACGTTGTCGGGGAAGGTCCGGTGCAAATCTTTCTCGATGTCTTCCACAACCAATGGCTTTACCTCACTGGTCTGGCCAGGAAGCGATCCAGGGCCAGTTGGACCCAGCGCGGCACGCTTGACTAACTCGTCGTAAACGCCCCGGTGCTTGCTGAGGATAGCTGGTCCTCCGGCATAGTAAAACCAGGCCGCCCCCCTCCAGTCTGGCGGAACCCCCTTTCGCACGAAACGCTTGGTTTTCGCGCTTCGTGGTGGAAACCTGTTGGGCTGATCCGTCATGAGAGCATTGTCTTTCAGGAAGGCAATCCACTTTTTGCGCCGCCTTGCCAAATATTCCGTATACGAAGCATCCCAGGCATCGTACTGCTGGCGGGTGACATTAACGCTCGCCTTCCAAAACCCATATCGGTCGCGGCTGTCTGGCTCCTCAGGAGGCTCAGAAGGAAATTGTGTTGTGGGTGCGGGGGTGGCCGACCGCGAAGGTATCTCGGTCACGCCGATGCGTAATGGAAAGGATAGTTTCGCCGGTATTGTGGGTGAAGGGGGTTTGCTGCTTCCTTGCCGTGGCATGGGCTGGTCATCATCGCCCTCCAACATCTTTGCCGAATCATACTTTCCCAGATCCGCCGTATCTGACTCGGTTTTCCTCCCCATATATTCAGCTGCTAGCCCAAGACCCATGTCCTTTGGGAGGGAACTCGGCAGAAGGGACTTCCTGAAGTTGTTGCGCGACTCTCTCTTGGTTGAGCGGCCCGATCCAGGGATGGCCCATGCCCCCGCGATCGGCAAGGGATCGTTCATCGCTTCCAGCATCTTGGCTCGCACCCCACTCGCATCCGAATGGCTGCTCGGCGGTCGCGGCGTCCCTATCCCAATTCGCCCGGCTTCGACGTCCATGTCGTTGAACAGGTCGTCGTCGTCGTCGTCGTCATCGGCGAAGCGCATGCTTCGACGGATGCTCTCAATGTCTGAGTCATTGAAGCCCCTCTCGTACATGCCCATTACGTCTTCGAGGCTTGGTCCGTCGTCTGCTACCACCGAATCGGGCCTCCAGCTGGCCCGCGCATAGCCATTGATGATTGAGTGCTCCGTGATACTACTCGCCTTGGTCAGGACGCTGCTCCTTTCGGTACCTGATGCGGTAAACATGGTGCCCTGCGCGGTTGATGTTGTTAGCTGGGACCGAAAGCTTGACCGAAGCTCGTCGCCGCCCGCCAGCCAGGGCGGTATCTCGCGATTCTGCGCTTGGGTGCCATTGTTGCCGTATGTCAGAGCGGACCTGGGAAGTGCAGCCGAGTTGGGATTTGTGCGTCTCAACGATCCATTTCTGGAGACCGCGCTGAGGTGGTCGTTGGAAGGGCGATTGGGAATCGAGGAAAGTGTGCTCGACGAAATCGCTGAAGAACCCGAGAGCCCTCGAGCTCGAGGCCAGAGGTTGTTATAGTTGGTTGGTATTTGTTGTATTGGCGCATGGTCGGCCATGTGGCGTTCTAGTTGCACGCCGTATGTGGGCAAATGCCGTGACAAGGCGTTATCGGTGTATTGGGATTGGGAATGAGACCTTATGCTGAGTTTCCGTGGGCGAGAGAAATTCTCGATGGTGGTCATGTTACCGTCAGCGACCAGTGCTAGTCGAGATTCGAAGGAGGAGTCGACATCAGCGACAGGGGCGGCCGAAGGAGCTACTGGCTGGACTAGCGCATCATTCTGTCGTCCGAGAAGGGGAAATTGGCGAGCGGCGACGGGTCGCAATGCGCCGTCGACTTCGGATGCCTCAGGGATGATGGGATTTGAGGAGAGACCAGGAAAGACGGATTTCGGAGCGACTCGTGTCGGCGTTGGCGTCGACTCTGCCCTCGTTCGTTTTGGGCTGTAGCTGGCGTACGGGCTGGCAGAGCTGGGATGGGAGGCGAGAGCACGGGAATTGGAGTTGGCGAGCGAATCCCAGCGAAAGGACGGCGATTCAGGGAGCGACGGTGCATTTATTTCAGAAATTATTATATCGTGGAATTGTTTGGACGAGCTCGACGGCCGTATGGGGTCCGAGTGAAAATTCTGGACATCGACTCGGTCGGCCTTGTGGCCGATGCCATGGCCGACTCGGTGAGGGACCTGCTGCTGCTGCTGCTGGGACGCTTGTGTGGCAGCAGCTTCGTCGTGTTTCGGCCAGGGTGCGACGGCAGGCCTGTGGTGTCTCGCGTGAACATGGGCGGTGGTGGACGCAGACATGGCGAACTCGTGCTCCATTATGCTTTCCTGGCGCCTAACAGCAGCAGCGGGATAGGCCGCACCTGCACCTCCAGCGTCGTGGTCTGGGGGTGACGGGCCCGGCATAACCTTACCTGTCGTAGGTTTGCTGGAAATGGCAGACCAACGGGCGCAGATGGAGGCGAGGTGACAGTATTGTCATTGGAAATCGCCCTGGGACATTATCTTTGCGAGTTTGGGTTTTTTTTTGGACGGCGCGCACGCTGGTATATTAAGATGACCGAAAGCGCACAAACGAGGGTACAATGGATGGGAGGCTTCGCCGGCGGGGCCCTAATGCGATGGAGCCGCTTGCTGGGGGTTGAATTAGATGCCGGGTCCTGGCGTGGGATCCTAGCTCAGCAGCTCAGGTACCGCTCGTATGTACCCAGTTGGGTTGTTCAAACTTCACGCCAACCTCTACCCAATGACTTTTTGGGCAGCTGGCGGGGGGGCCAGCGGGGAGGCACCCGGAGGCACCCAGTCCCAGCGCTAACAGTTGCAGTTCCACCTGCTCCGTATTAAAGGAGGATTGACCGCGAGTCCAGAAACACCATCGTCAGCATTCTGTCTTGTAACTCTTCCTGTCCGTGAAGACTTTCACGCTCCGAAGGTTCGATAAATCTCGGCGACCAAATGGGGGCTTGTGGAGGACGACGGTGGCCGCGCCCCGTCGAACAAGATTGCCTGCTGATCCCACAGAAGCGTGATTGATTTCTGGGGCCGCTTCCGAGATGCCAGTGTCGTTGGGGCGTCTCACAAAATATGGGCCTGTACGTACATAGGCAGTGTTACCGAACGGCTGACGAACAACGGGCTAGTTTGCGGGTGTGATGGGAAGATGCTTTTTTTTTGGTTCGCTCGTGTCTCCGAGCCTCATTCCTGAGACCTGGCCCAAGACGAACTTGGAATATCAAAGAATGAAGAGCGGGACGGCGAGCTCAGGTCATTTGGGGTGGTGACCATGGCTGGTCCATCCGTTGGTGTCATCTGTTGGACTCGACAGCTGGCCTCTTGGTTGCAGGAAGCCATAAGTCTACTGTCTGTGCCGTGTGACCATGGGAAGCAATCATTGGTATTCACCCCTATTTTGCGAAATAAGTAAGTAACATGCATGATAGTCTCGAGACTATCGATCCCTTTGTGAAGCAATCGAAAAAAAGAACGGGCAAATTGTAAAATTGTCGCCCATTGGCACACAAATCTGTCGCTGTACGGGGCAAAAGAAATCACAAGCATGATTGGCAGGCTGTCTCCTGTTCCATGCTTCTTGGCGTACTCTAGCTTCGAGTACGATGGTGAAACTTTTTGTCTTTTGGCAACTTTTTGTGCAATAGTGATTTCCATCTGATCATCAGTCAGAGCTGGCGTCGGAGAGCCCTCCAGTCCCCCCTGGCTCCAAGCGAACCCGCTGTGACGGAAGCCCCGCGACGGCGTATGCGCTAGAGCGCAGCGAAGCTCCGAGTCCACCTCCACAATCCTTGTCGGCCTGGGAGACCTTCCGATCTCGATAAAGTACAAACGAAAGTCGGTGCAAATTTTGGCCGTGTCGGTGAGAAATCATCTTTGTGTATTACCTATCCGTACACTCAAACGCTTATTTTGTCCCTCAAACGAAAATTCAAGACTGTTGTCCTACCCATCCCGTCGAATGCCTCGGCTCCCCGCCCATACCTCAGTGATCGAGAAAACGCAGCAAGCGTGCCCCTATTTAATCCTCTACATTTCTGAACCCTGAATCTCTCAACTTCGATCACCTATCTGGGTAGGTACAGTGCTTCTGTTCACTTGACTCCTTAGCGAACGTTTGCACGTCATCAATCATAGAGTAGCCAACTCTACAGCTGGCCAACCACTACCGGCCAAGATCCGTCGGAAATCCTGACAGTGTTAGGAAAGCCGGAAAGGTTCATCATCCCCCTGGAGCCGGAACGACATAATCATCACGGTTGCGGTACGGTGGGCAGACATGCTACCTCAATGACAGATTAATCTGGGACGCGTCAAACGCGACACTGGCACGCGTGTTGCGGGGAAAGCCTGCGCATCTGTGTGTCAGTCACTCATTCCCCTGATGATGTGATTCGGAGGACAGGAGGACCGTACCCCGGCTTCCTATGGCGACTCGGCGAGAGACAAACAATCACCACGGACGCTCATTTCTCGCGCCCCCCCCACCAGAGTCACCACGAAGGTCCCGTGCAACGCGATGGAGTGCCCTGCACGCTCGCACTTCCTGCGAGCGGAGGCGCATCAGTTGTCCACGGATTGACGCGAGGAAAATAAATACCAATTTATTATCCGGCCTGGAATCTCATCATCTCCAGCTCTGCGCCGCAACGCCACTCACCTCACCTCACCTCACCTCCATCCGCTTGTCCAGTGGCTGGCTCCATTCCAAGGTGGAGTGGACTGGAATATCGGCACAAGGTTTGTCCGATGTCCGCTATGGCCGAGCTGGGCTGCGAGCTGAGTCGGAACAGTCGATGACGTTTAAATTTTTAATTTTTTTCAAAAATCGGGCGCCGTCGACCTAGCGTCATGCTTCGACACCTGCAGGTATTATTGGCGTTAGAGCTCCCTGGCCAAAGTCGGAACTTGCCTTGGCGGGTTGTGTTGGTAAAAACAGAAAATACTCAAACTTTCTTGTGCGAAAGAGCTCTCACCTTGCAAGTACTGATTTTCGTCAGGGGTCAAAGCTCTGAGGGGGCTTGAGCTCCTTCCGCCATTCGGAGAGCTCTTTCCTCTTCGGCCCTAAAAATACATCACTGCACCCACGAGGCAGCAAAAGCCAGATTGCGATCCAAGTTCCATCTCTCCCCCCTCCTTCTCCCGCTTCCCCCCCTTGCCTTGCCGTAACACCGCCTGCTCCCCTCACCTCTTCGTCTTTCCCGCCTCGAGCCTCCCCACCACAAGAGGGCGGCACGGGTGCCTGAGGTGCCAACTTCTCCAAATGGCTTTTGCAAGCAACAGAGCTCCCGCACCAGGAAGCTGAAGCTCCCTCCCCCCCCTCCCCATTGGCCCCGTTGCCCCCGTCTTGCCCACCGTCCACCTCAGCGACCTGCCTCTGTCTGCCGCCAACCTTGTGTGATTCCCCATCCGCACCCCCTTTGCCTTCCCTCTTTCCCACTCTTGCCTGCGGGCCGGTACGTACCTTCCTGCTGGAGCTCCCAGCCTTTGCTCACCCACCACCCCGAAACCCCCTTCCTCGCAGCCTTTCCTCCCATCCTCCCTCTTTCCTTTCCTCACCGGCCACCATCTCTCTGATCTCTCTGTCATCAAAATCTGCTCGGTTACGGCCCAGAACGCTTCCGTTCTTGCCAATTGATAGCTCCAAACCCCCTCTCCACAATGTCCAGCCGCAAGAGGAAGCAGGAGGAGGAGGAAGAGCTCGTCTCTTTGCCCAGTGACGAGGAGGAAGAGGAAGAGTAAGTCGCTCCCCCGGCTGTTGCAGACCCCATCCGATCCTATCACTCCCTTCGGCAAAACGATGCGACTGCAGCCAGACATGCGATTCCGAGCGTCATTATCGGCGCATCGGGGCGCAACTATGCGCTCACGTTGCCGTCTTCTTGCCCTCATGCCGATTGCATCGCTACCATGCCTCGACGGGCCGTCCTGTGTCTGAGGAGCATCTTTCATATCCTCTTATTGGCCGTGCAAGACGCTGACTCCCGATCCGACAGCTACATCGAGGATGACTATGATGAGGAAGAGGGTGACGATGATGAGGACGAGGATTTTGATGAAGAAGAAGAGGGCGGTGCCGAAGAGGAGGTGAAGAATGGCGACGCAGGTAAGCTCAACGTTACAGTCCCGCTGTTGAGGGAAATACTCGCACCCGTGGGAGACCGTGCACCGCCGTATATGTGACGTTTGCTACAGCCAGTCCGCTTGGCCTGGCTCCTTTTTATAAGGGGAGACGACTAACAACTGTCCTCTGGATGCAGCTCCTCCCAAAAAGAAGCTCAAGACCGTCCCCTCCGCCTCCGACGCCGTTCCTCACAAGAACGGCAAAGTCGTGAAGAACGGCGAGGACGAAGACGAGGACGGCGACGAGGATGAGGAAGAAGCGTTTGACGACGAAGAGGAAGATGACCTGCCCGAAGATGAAGAGAACGGCGATGAGGAAGAAGATGATGTCGATGACGAGCTCCCTACCAAGGTCGTCAAGATTTCTGCTCCGGCCGTAGCTGAGGAGGACGGCGAAGAGGAAGCCGTCGCTGCCGGCGGCGACGATGAGGACTGATGCCCGACTATGCCGTGTCATCAAATGCCCTCACCTCTTACCTCTCTCCTCCATCTCATGAGGGACTCTTTGCCGAGCCCTCATTCCATCCTTGCGCCTCCGTCACGGCATTTCCGGCCTTTTTATCATGTTGCCCCTGTCTGGAAGAGAACTTGGTTGTGTGTGAATGTTGTCAGAATCTAGAAACCGTTAAAGACGTGGGATATTCAAATATTGGAGGATGGAGGGAGAATCGAAGAATAGATATATATTCCTTGTCGCACCTCGGCTGTCACGCTCGCACCCTCGGCCCAATTGCGACCAGCTTGTCAGCCTCTTCTGCACTTACCTGCTCCTGCATGAGTGCGCAGGAAGGCAATCCTGGAGGAGGAGGAGAAGGTTCATTTGGACAACAAGATGAGCAAGATGAATCGATGGGCAGACAGTGGGTCGCATAAGAACAGCAATGGGCTATTCCATCATATTTCAACGCCAAATCCACGCGGTCATCTCTCCGCATTTTGCGATGCCCAACCTACCTAAACACGTCGGGCAGCTTGCACCCTAGGTAATTCTTGTTTTGGGGTCAGTTGACCCCCCCCCCCCCCATTCTTCCATGTCAACGGGGTTTGCCTGCGGACCGGCCCATTTCGGCGGCCGAACCGAACGCGGGACGGACTGGCACGGGTTAGGTCGTAGCGACGTGGCCCTGCGTTGGCGGGGCCCAGCTTTCTCCCGTCTCTCTCCCTCTCTTTGTGTGTGTGTGTGTGGTGTCAGCAAGATTGCGTGCGTTCTGGTTGGGCTGTCAAAAGGGGGGGGTGGAGGGTGGAGCTCTCTCTCACACTCTCTCTCTCGTTCGGTTTTGTCTGTGAGATGTTGTTTGCATTCCTTGCATCGAAAAAGGTGGTCACTAAGACGTTGAACGAGACGAGAACCAGTTCAACCACCCACACCCTGTGGCTCTACCCCCCCCTTTTCTTCTTTCTGTTGTTCTCAATGCAAATTTCCATCTGCCCCTTTTCCACCCTTGGTGGTGGGATTCAGCGGCTGACGGATGAAGATCGGCTGGGGATAAAGGAATCTCGTGTGTGCCCTGGACTCGAGTGAGTGTGATAAGGACCTTGGACGGGCAGCTCGGGCAGCTCGGGCTGTCTCAACCTTTCCCTCTCTTCATTGATGTCGTGCTCCTTGGCCCGGAACTTGTCACATTTTATATATCTTCCTGTCACATTATATATCTCTCTCCTGTTGTCGTACGTTCTTGACTAACCCTCAGGGTTCTAAAAGCGGGACCTCCGTCCGAGGACCAAGATTGCGAGAGTATCGGGAATGCGGCAATGTCTCGGGGCTCAAAGTTGTGGTTTAATAGTTCGTCGAGGACTGGAGACCTCGAGTATGATAGGCGGTGAGCCAGTCCTTCGCGATGTGGATCAATCCTTGGTTGCTGGCAAGATTATCAGGTGATGCCGGACGGTCAGAGTCTGGACAGTGCGTTTCCCAAGAAATGTAATACACCCCCCCTCAGAATGCAATATACAGTGCATGTAACCAGTCGAGTACCGCTTCTTTTGAAGTTCTTTCGCTCGAGATGGATTTGCAGCTAAGGCCTGATACAGCCTTGGACCCGCCAAATGCATCCTATACATAATACACACCTACACTTGGCCCGCCAATGGCACCCTGCATTCCAACCCGCTTTTTTTGCTCCTTTCACACCAACTTCCTACGCCACCAGAGTAGGTTGACCCTGACAGTGTCTGACTGCCCTGTCTTGCGCCCAGATCTCAGTATAGTGTACAGGCTCAAAAGGGGGTCTAGTGGGCCTTGGCTGCCCCGAGCGAAAAGAAGGCGGAAAATGGGGTGTAAATGCTGGGTCACCGGGTGCATCTGCCGGCGTGCAAAGTTATGGCTACCCCTCGATTGCTATTGTGTTGTTCATGTGGCGACGTCGTACTGCTTCAGTAGACGTACGATGTTTTTTGATAGTGAGTCGATGGGGGCTTGACTTTTCTGCGTTGTGAGTGGAATGATTGGGCCGGATCCGTTGGTCCGGTTCCTTTCATTGGTTCGTTCGTCGCCAGTGGACTTGGGGCCAAATTCAGCCTGCTATATAGCTACGTCTTATTACTCGATGATGCTTGGCACCCTCTTCTCAAGCTCTCAACAGCTTGCCGTGGAAGCTGCCCAACTCCGAGATGGTCATCACTGTTCTTTGACTGTATCCAAGTCTTCGGTCGCTTGGTTTTGGCCCAAAGTAAGGCATGAAGCTGCTGTTAGTACATACGCTGCGAGAACCAGAAATAAGTAGTTGCAAGGCCAGTGGACATGTGTCTATCCCCTTGGAGACGATCGAGTATTGGTATACCTCCCTACAGCCATCTCTTTCATGGCATGGTTGACGATGGGTTCTGGACTGCTCATCAGCCATGACCCGGCAGTGTTGTAACTTGTCAGTCGGGAAACCCAGTCCTTCCATCCCCCCATTGGTCCGCGGCCCGGGTTTTTCTCTTCCGTTGCCGTGGGGTCAAGACGCACTTAATGGGCCATCCAATGATGATGCCAGCCACGGGAAAGAAGCAAGCAATGATATTGTCCTGTGAAGAAACGATTAAAAATTTCGCTAGGTCAGCTGCTGTGAAAGTCTCCTGTGCTGTGAGGCGGGCAGGCATGAAGCAAAGGACAATTCATCCCCGACATCGCCAACTTGGTCGGTATCGAGGTTGTTTTCCACGATGGACGCCCAAAGTGGCGTTGGAGGAGACTGGCTGTGGCTGGTCTTCTGGAATATTTTCGAAGTGTTTCAACCTGCTTTCCGTCGGAATTCACTTCTTGATCGTGTTATCTATGGCCTCATCCACACCCGTTCGTTCGGGAGCGTTGGTGCTTATTGGGTGAGTCTGAAAAGAGAAGCGCCATCGTCATGTCAGGTACGAGGAAATTGCCCGTCGATTTCCGCAATCTGTGTCAGACTCTATACTAGTAAAGAAGAAAAAGCGAAATCAATCAACGGCAATGCTCGGCATCACCGCCCGCCCGCCTGCCAGGACCATTCCACCTCGGCATGCAGCTTCATGTATGTAATTTAGAGTGTCGTCTGCCAGCACACCTTGGCTGATGTTGGTGGATGTCGGGATCCATGCCAGTGTGAATGCAGCATGTCCGGGCAGGTAATGACATGATCAAAAACCAGCTCGACACCCGGCGGCCGACCGACTGGTGCAAAACAACAAAAAAAATCGCTTCTGAACTTCTAAACTTCTGAAGGAGCCTTCCAATTAGGTATGCAAAGGCAACCCCGCCAGAGAGGTACGGGACTGCGGGTGGGGTAGCTTCCTGGTTTTCCTGCAAAAAGAGTCCAAGACTCCATTCCCCCAAGCCCCTTCCGTCGGACATCAGAGTGGATAACGATTAACGAACGTCGCGATAAGTAGCCGAGTTCTTAAAACAAGGCTCAAAATGGAAGTGACGACAACCGTTTCTTGCGCCTGGCAGGCATTGTCAATTGGAAGGTGGAAAGAGCCTGGTGTCGGGTGTCTGGTCAACTCTGTGGGTGTCAGGTCTGGTGTCTGAGTCGGCTGGGAAGTCTCGACCGTTCGAAAAATCAGTGGTGCCACCTTGATGCGAGCCCGGCGCCCGCCAACCGTCCCCGCTATCGATGATCTGACATTGAAGCCGCGCCATTCGCGCATCGTGGGACGCAGGGTTCAGTTCGATGTGCCAAGTTCCAACCATGCGGCCGGGACTCGAGAGCCAAGTTGTAACGCCTTTTTCTCTGCCTCCTCCAGTCCCCAGTCTCTTGACATGGCCTGCCGGAGAAACCACCCCCTCTTCTCAGCTCCCCGCCACGTTTTCCTGCAGAATTTTGGATCTCGAAATGGATATATAACAAGACAGCCTTCGCGTAACCTATGGCCTAGATCTTTTTGTTGGATATTTGATCAACTCGACTTGTTTCATCGCACAGCACGCACCCGACAAGTTCAACCTCAATCCGCCAATCAGCACAGATCAGATAAGCGATCTGCGCCTCTGCTTGTCCCGAACAACTGTGCACCACACCACCCTCCGAACCCCCAATTGCCCCCCCACCTTTGCTTTCTGGAGCACAGTGGCACACGTCCACCTACTTCCACCGTCATTTCGTAGTCATCGTCGTATGACCCAGTCAAGCAAACGCACAATGATGGAAACTCAGATGCGCGTCATTGGCCGTGATCCACTAGACCTCGATGTCAACGAGGTAAGCCAAGCGTCTTATTTATTTGTCGTTCATGGATTGGAGTCGCAGCCGAGCGGAGAGGGAGCCACTGGGCACTGCAATGCCGCAGAAGCTACACCTCCAATGCCCAGAGAGCTCGGGGTGAAATAGACCACATCTCACCTCGAAACCTACACAATACACTTCTTGCCTGCTTCGGTGAATCGGCGGGCACTTGCTTGTATTGTACAACCCGGTGTGGGCTGGTGGTGTGCTCAATCAAGACGGGGCTTCTTCCTGATGATTGGGCCTTCCCTCCGACACGAGCTCCAAGTGGTCACGCCACGATTCCGGCGAGGATGGGAATTGGCTCCTTTTCTTGCACTCTGATCAGGCCACCCCTCCCCCTTCCCTCAACTGGTCACACACAGCGCACAGACTGACTTGGCGAGACGAAACAGACTGCCCTTTCGCCCATGTCTCCCACCTACGACTACTTGGACATCGGCGTCGACTTTGTCCCGTGGAACACCTCAGCATTCAACTACCTCCCGGCCCCATCGTACTCTCCGACTGCTTATCTCGACGAGACTGCATGCGACTATTTCTCCGCCGCTCCGGACTCGCTTGTTATTGGAGACGCCAACAACTACTACGCCTCGCCTGTCACCACTCGAGATTGGCCCAAATCGGAATCTAGCCGCCATTCTGGGACGACCCCATTCTCGGCCCCGTTCACATCCATGAGCCGCATTCCAGAGGGAAGGCAGGTCTCGCCCGGCTCCCAGCCAGCCGAGATCGACTCCAATTTGGTAGTCAACCCTGCCTCGATCAAATTGGAGGCTCCCCAGCACTCCAATAGAAAGTCCAAGCCAAGCCCAATCAATACCAAGACAAACGGCAGCAGACACCATGGCATCCAGCTCCGCACAGCATCTCACAAATCCCGTGCGACGCGCAAAGGGTCGAGGTCCTCTTCATTCTCCTCCTCTTCCGCCTTGTCGCCCGATTTACTAGTCAAATCCCCTGCTTCCGACGCCAGCGAAGACAATGACACTATGTCACCCGAGGAACGCCGGGCGCGGAAGAGCCACAACTTGGTTGAGAAGCAATATCGCAACCGGCTCAACGCCCAGTTTGAGCGCCTACTCGCCGCTCTCCCAGCTGCCGATCACCGCCGCGATGCCGATTCCGACATGGACGACGACGGCCACAGCGGCCGGGCTTCCAGCGACGGCACTGACGAAAAGCGGATGAGCAAGGCCGAGGTGCTGGACTTGGCCACGAGACGTATCAAGATGCTTGAGCAAGACCGGCGCCGCCTCCAGCAGGAGCAGAAGGACCTGCTCCAAAACATTCAACTTATGAGCGATGCCATTGCACGCCAGGAATCTTCTCAGAGCTCTCGGCAGATGTGAAAAGTTTTTGGGCCAGCGAGTGAGGTTTCGCCAATGCTTTTATATATTTTCTTTTTTATGATCTGAATGACTTTAATTCTTGGTTTAATTGGGCCATGGAAAATTGGCCTTTTCTGTTTACCCAGTTCCCAGTGAGCTTAACGGCAGCGGCGTTTAATCTGTGGCGGGACCAGAATGATTCAAAATGAGAGAGTGTATAATCGGAGGGTAGTTAGCGTTTTATTTGATGTACTGTAAACAGAACAGACAGATTCGTTTCTTATGAGATTTTTGGGGGGTTTTTCGTGTTGCCACGAAAATCCAATCAGAACTGGTTGCAGTGACAGAACACCCATCGTCCTTGCACAATATCGTGATCAACAACGAATATTTTGTTCTAAAAACGCTTGGTACATTATTTTAATTGTGGGGTTCAAGTTAAGTCTAAATGTACCGGGGTATAGCCATTATTGAGACTTTGGTATTGTGAGGGCGTTGGCCGTCAACGTATATAATATCCTAGAACTAGGTACATTGATATAGCAAGTCGGGGGCTTGTGATTTTCGACATCCTTCTCGGAAGGTTGTTCTCAGAAGGTTGGCGCATTTGGAAAGTCTACGCATGTCTGTTATTCCAGCTGTTCATTAATTACAGGTATGATGAGAATCATGAGATGCTCTCCATGCCATTTGTTTGCGACAACAACAGCTTTTTGAAGGAAATCTCCATGCAATATATGAATCTGCCCTGCAATAAAATTATGACGACCATCTCGTCACTTGAGTGGAGGAGTTCACACACATATCGTTCGTTCCCCATCAACTAACTAGTAACTAGTAACTGATTAATATGGCAGCTGCGCCGTCAGATCGCACATCCACGAGCTGATCTTGTTTCCAGGCGGCAGCGTCGTAGTGTTCTGCGTCTGTGTCGCAAAACTGCCGTTGCATGAGACCTTGCTGATGGTATTTCAAGTTTTGTCAGCCACGGTGATGATATATATATAGTCGGGGGGATGGGGGGGGGTTTGAAACTCACGCGTAGTAGTAGCATGTCAGTCCAGTATCGTGTTGGACAGAGCCCAGCGCGCCAATGGACTTTGCGTCTACGTCGTCTGTTATGGCATCATGGTGTAAGTGTGGGGATTTCAACTTTTGGAAGGTCAAAAGGTGAAAAGATAATGTGGTTGGTCGTGGAGTTTGAAAGGGGTGGGTGGGTGGGTACTTTGTGAAGTAGCTATTGTGTCTTCATTCTTCCCTCCCTCCCTTCTTATTTTTTCTTTCTTTCAAAATTCACGATCAAGGTGGAGAGCTTTGTGTGTGTATGTGTGTATGTGTGTGTGCGGATATTTGCCGATTTGGACATGTGAATCGGATCAAGATAAAGCAGAGTAAACATAAGTTCATACAGCATTTGCCAACGACAGCGCGGCGCGTGTTTGTGCATGTCCCCTCAAAATTGGCGCCTGAGCACCATTTAATAGCACTGTGTTTTTTTTATTTTATGTCAACAATGCTCGTTGTCAGGGAGTTTTTGGTGAGAAGAATTTGAAATACTACCGGGTTGCCCCAAATGAGCTGGGCCTGATGGCATGACATACTAGCTGGAAACTTCTGCAATGCTATAAAAATGGCAATATTATTAGTATGTTGATGCTGACAGGGAATTTATGTGCGTCCTTACTTTTGAGTTGGGCTCGCCTGCGCCAACAAAACTGCCGAGGACAGCAAAGAAGAAGCAAGAAGTTGGGAGCGCATATTGACTGGATTCCCTCTCAGGGAACGTACATACACCAAAGTTAGGAGAGTGAAAGATGATGAATGATGTTTCTAGCCATCGGAGATGGGAATCTGATGGAAATAGTGATTTCAAAGCGGGAAGGGTATAGCTCGGGCCCCCGTCAGTATTCATTTACTCGGCAATCTTCAGCCGTTGACTACAAACTCGACGCTAGGGGGAAACAACACTGACAGAATCCCGGGTAAAGTGCTATACTCTAGAAACCCTTGCGGGGGGGAACGAAATACCCTTTGCCTTGTCGGCATTGCGACCGAGATCACCCGGCTGTTGTTGTTTATGAGTGGCTGAATGTGAGATTGCCGCCCAGCCTAACTGCTCCGAGCCGGGTTAATAGTAGGTTCATCTCGTCACAGCGGAATCAATATGAGAGTCGGAAGCTGGGTGAGAGAGGAGTTTGCACAATGGCGAGGGACGAGAATTCATCGTATAGCTAGCTACCTAGGTACCTCCCTAGGTGGGTAGCTTCATGAACGATCCTTCGGGCCGGAATTAGGTGCTGGACCAGGGGGGGCTGGAGACGGCCCTGGGTGGACTCGGTGGAGAGCTGAAAACACTGGCGGCCTGGCAAATCAAACTTGAAGGGAGGCTCGGTATGGAATTTGGCGAGTTTTCTCATTTGATTCGCCGAGTCACGACGGGACTCCGAGCTTCGGGTATTCCCGAAGCCGGATCGCGTCCCCTGGTGGGCTTGGGGACCGTTACGTTTCTACTAAGTACTCTAGGGCCGGCCAGAAGTCACCATCCAGTTGCCGTCCAAGATGCCGGAGTGTAGTGAGGTATTCAGCGCAGGAAATTTGGCCCCCACCTCACCTGCTTCCCATCATAGCTGAGGGTCAGTTCTCATTTTATTTTGGCACTAACAACCAGCCTGCCAAGAACCCGACCTTCGTTTTGTCACAGCGTACGGCCGCTGCAGCAAGGCTAGCTGCCAATAACATCAGAAAATATCATTGCTTTTGCCTCGTTCTTATTTGTCATCTTGCTTTCAAAGACCCTTCAAGCCGGAGATGCAAGTTTTGCCGTTTTCAACCAGCATTCTCTTTGGGATCTCACAACCATCAAACCATTTGGGGCTATTGGGTTTAGGTTGGAGTAGTTAATAACTCCAAGGCTGCTGCTGCTGTGCAAGGTGATACGGCCCTAACAACCCCGGCCCATGGAATGTCTTATCCTTCAGACCCGAAGAACTGGCTCACCGTGATCATGGGGCGCACTAAATACCTACCTAAAATTCCCACATTGGGAGTCGTGGGGGGTAGGGTCGGCGGAATGGCATACAGCTGAGCCATGATTGGATCGTTGTCTATCCGTAATACTTGATATCTGTTGGTTCTTTCCAATCACAGAGCGAACAGTTGTCAATCTCAATTCCTGTCCAAACTTTCTTTTTCTTTAAAGTCAACTCTCGATTGTCTTTTCTGGTGTCAAAGTCGAGACCGAAAAGGGGTTAGGGGCAAAAGGAGGGGACCGAGAGGGCCAGACCCAGGCCCTTTTACGCCACGTTTTTGGAGCTGAACCTGGAATTTATCGGAGTGGTATGACATTGCTGGTAAATCGAATGATGCGCGACTACACAATTCTGGAACCCGCCCAAGCCGCCCACCCCAGGGAAGCCAGCCCGAGACATGCAGGGGAGACGCAAACCACACTAGTATAGTAGGTATTACTAGGTAAAGCCTCCAAAGGATGGTCCCCGATCCACGGGAATTCCACGTGGATCGGGCCGCTGTGGGAGGGAAGGGGGAGGGAAGGGTGTTTGCAGGGCCTCGATGAGGGGTCCAGGGGGGGGGGTCAAGTCTGAGGAACAAGCACACATGTAATATGCTGGGAAAACTCTTCGTTTTCTTCCCAACACTAGTTGCTGTGGGCGTGAACCAATCTCGTTCAGTCCAATCAAAGCCTTGGGAAATGTCATCTTGGGCGATCGAGGGAGCCTGGAATCCGGGAGCCCCTCCCCCTTGCTTCCCCCCAGGGCGAGCGTCAAACTCACTTGTTCACGCTCCCGGCGGAGGGCATCCCTCTTTTCTCTCTAGCTCTGTCTCTCCCCAATTCTGGCCCCCCCACTGGATTGGCGGATGGTCACTCCCTTGCATACTACTCGGTGACGTCTCGTTACGGTCCAATCCAGGCTCTCAGCTGAAAAAGCTTGACGTTGTCAACTTGTCAGGTATTGAACCGGGTGCAAAGATTCTCCATGTAGTACAGCAGGTGTCCGCCATGTTATAAGTTTGCCGGTTCCTGGATCGCCTTGGGGTGCCTGGAGATCGGCCCATTTCCTCTGTACTGCTAGGTACATGACTTTTTGGGGGCCCCCATCTTACCTAGCTTCTTCGCCCACCGTCCACGGCCATGGAGAGGTCCGACTTTAGCCAGTATGGAGAACTTGAAGAGAGCGACAAGCCAGAGGTAAAGTTGGTCGCTCATATTGTCAGACAGCGAGCGCTTTCATTCCTTCATCTACATTCTACTACTACCTACCACTCTCGGTTCTCGTGGCACCACCCCTGAACGGATGACGTTGTCGTGAGGAGGGACCAGCATTGGGTTGGGCCACGCCGCTCCCGACCAGGGTGACAATGGTCTGATGTTTATCTTTACCGCCGAATCGGAACCCTATGGACCAAAACAGCCAGGCCCAAGTGGACGTGTGCCGGCAGTGTTTGGCTGACAGAAGAATGGCAGGCTTCCCCTCAATATGCGGCGGCGGCATTTAGTCACTACGGCCCCGGGGCTGTCCTCAGCAGTCATCCTCTACCGTCCAGAGATCCATCATCATTGTCGATTGAGATCCCCAATGCGCAAACGGATTCCTGGAGCAGTCCAACTGTCACCCCCCACAGTGCTGGTTTTCCCAGCGCTGGCACATACTCGGTTTATGTGCCCCATAGCACGAGTCCGGCGGTTCTGCCAGTGACCAGTACTGGCTTCACGTCACTGACCACCTATCCTCCTTTCAACCCGGTGCCCGGCTATTTTCCCAATCCTCTGGACTACTCCAACTTTACGCCCCCTACACCCGAGTCACTATTCTACGAGCAAGACACACCCAACCCTGCCGCACATCTGTGGCAAACCCACCACACGTCACCATCCTGGCCATCTCAGTTCTCGACTGCAACGAATAGCATGGGGCCCCCCAATCTCTTCACGCCGCCGCCACCCCCTGCTCCCCATGTAACCTCGGACAGCTTCATACCATTCGACCCCCACCTGAACGATTTGGGCATGGGCAGCGACCAGGAATCCACAAACCTGAGCCCCGCGAGGAAGGACACACTAAGGAAGAGACGTCCTCTTTCAGCAGCAGCAGATCACACGGCGAGCAAGACAGAAAGAAGACAAGCCAAGACGAGAGCACGAAGGGCCTCGGAGGCCAAGAGCTTTTTATCATCTCCAACCACCACCACCACCACCACCACCACCTCCTCCTCATCCTCCTCCTCTACCACCCCTACCACCGCCAGCCCTACCATGACCAACAACAGCAACAACACAGCCAACACTATTCCTCCCCCAAGTCGGACACAACCCAGCCGCAGACGGCCCGCCGCGGCCGCCAAGGGCAAACACACCGCGGAAACCCCACGGCCTCCAGACAGCAGCCATGATCACAACTCCCCTACCTACCAAGACACGGATGGCGGCGTCGACGGCACAACCAGCGGAGGCGGAGGGGGAAAGAAGCGCCCATCAACCATGCGTACCAAACACAACCAAGTCGAGCAGAAATACCGCAACAGACTCAACGGGGAGTTTGAGAAACTCCTTGACGTGCTGCCACCGAGCACCATCGATCCGAATCACATCCTCAACAGCAGCAACAGCAACAGCAACAGGAACAGCAATAATACTTCACCCACGACGATTCCTGGTGGAGCAAGCCTGATAAGCTTGAGCCTCGGCAATAGTCCAGTGACAGCGGAGCACCAGCACCAGCCATACCATCTAGGAGGAGGAGGAGGAGGCCTGGAGCGGACCGAGCGCAAGGTCAGCAAGGCCGAGGTGCTGGACCGCGCGAGGATGTATATCCGGACGCTGGAGGACGGGAACAGGCGGCTCGTTGCCGAGAAGAAGGAGTTGTGGGAGCGGTGGACGCGATATAATAATGAGCAGGCAGGGCAGGGACCTGGACAAGGGGAGTTATGATTTATTTATTTATTTATTTTTAATTTTCTTTTTGGTTTCAAGTTGTTTTTGTAAGGTATGGCGTTTTGAGGACAGGGATGGATGGATGGCTGGATGACAGGTGCAGTGATCGTCCCTCCTTACTGCATGACTACTTTATGCGTTCGGGCACCCTAGTTATCTTTCTTTTCGTTGGCTGGGAAAAGGGGGAGAGTGAAAAAGTCGTTACCTACTAGTTATGAGCGGTGTTGGGATCAGTAGTGTCGGACTATGTATATATAAATTAGTGTAGGAGGCTTGGAACAGCAAGAAGTTATCTCTCGTTTCACTGTCAGGGGCAAATTCTTTGAGTTTCGTAACAGCAATCAATTTGGAGTTGGACTTATTGTGTCTTATACTAATATCCTTGCAATTAACCCTGCCAACCTACTCAGCCATATCTCATGACTTTGACATATTAAATCCACTCTTCAGTCATCCCCTAAAACATATAAACCCTGGGAACCAAATGAAAAACATTCTCAGGTTATAAAAAACTTGAAACCTAATTAATGGGGAAAAAAAAAAGAATTGTTTTTTCAGTCTATCCCATCCATTCATGCGCACCGACTCGTCCCATCATTCACGGGCAGCCCCTCCCTGTTGACCGGCTCCTTGTAGTACCCTTTTCCCGGCTCGTCGCCCCTCAGGCGCTCGTCGATATTATTGGACTTGTCGATGGCCTCTGTTGTCCCGTTCTGTTGCGCAATCGGTTAATATTCCTGTTATTTCACGATTACGTCATTTGTTGCTGGGTTGTGGGAAATTAAAATCATGGGGGGTTATATATGATTCCCCCCTCTTCAAAAAAAAAAAAAAAAAAAAGGGGGGGGGGGGGGGGGGGGGTGTAAAAAAAAAAAAAAAAAAATAAAAACCCAATATAAATAAACACAGTGTTAGATGTGGTCTGAGGGGTGGGTTTCACACCCCCCCCCGGGTCGCACACAAAGGGGTAGGGGGGGGTGTGGGGAGCGGGGTGGGCACGCTGTGGTGGGGG